>JAQZBX010000370.1:99485-115078 GCA_029593785.1 Cabassous unicinctus | reverse complement strand
GGAAACTTTTGAATCCATGGTCCATTCTTTCTCCTGGTATACACTATTCTATAGTTACATGCTATGCTTCTCCAGGTGATCCAAGAGCTATACTAGTGGCATTACCAAAGAAAGGAGTGATTCTAATTGGTACATTTTGAGTAATATTTTGACTGGGTCTTGGAGAATGACCAGAATTTTGACTGGAGGAGAACAGACACGAGGGCATTCTGAACAGAGAAAACAGTATCAGCAAAGACTAGGAGGCATGAAACATGGAGTGTTTTTGCAACAGTACGTAGACTAGAGGAGTTTGTCCTGAGTGATGAGTGATATGAATGAAATTATGGATCTGGAACAAATGGAAATGGGCTTTCTTTTTACTATAAGAATGCATTTTGAGGAACATCTGGGGAAGATATTGGAGTAGGGAACTCCAGGACTCCAGTCCTTCCACCAAAAGAAAGTAATCAGGCAGGAACTGTCTGAAACTCCAGAGGCCAGAAGAACACTGTACAGCATCTAAGGAAGAGTGGGAGGAAAAGGCCGATAAATTATGGTAAAGTACTATACATTGTTTTCTCCACACTGGTGGCTACTGGCACAAATCCCCCACTCTCATGGCTGTTCACCACCAGGTCCAGACCCTAGCTAGCTTGCTCCTGACAGAAAGGGACATAAAATCCTCTTTCCCAAGACCAGGGGTGTGCATGGCTGATCACTGATGATGGCTTTTGATTAGTGAATTTTGATACTGGGTCCCAGCTCTGAGGGCAGCAATTATTTCAACAGTATTCTGGACAGGTGCGAGGTAGTGGAGATTTAAAGATGCAGGGCTTCCTCAGACCTGTGGGGGACAGTGAGCTGAAAATCTTCATTTTCTAGGCATTACAGGAAAGCTCAGCTTTGTGGAGCTGTTGGAAAAGTTTTTGGCACCCTTCCTGATCCCCTCCACAGGCACATTGGAGCTGGTTTGCACCCCATTTGTGGGTCTCTGGCCCTGTTTTGGCTGGGAAAGACCAAAAGGAAAAGTCCTCACTGGGTGGCCCTCCTCCCAGAATTTGCCCTCTGGGTAAAAGCAGTGTGAGACATGAAAAGAGTGTGAAAAACTGTAAAGCAGATAGTCTGGGACAAAGTCCTGCTGGCTTCACATAACCAGGAGGGAGAAGTTTGTCCCCTGGGAAACAGAAGCTCTTGTAAACAGGGGAACTCCAAAACAACTAACAAGCAAAAGCCCAAGACAAGGCAGAGACTCAGAAAGATGGGGAAAACCCTGCACAGTGTATTTGCCTTGGGCAGACCTTCCTGGTAGGAGGGCTGAAGCTCAAGAAAATCTGTCTTATCACCAACTAGCTACAAAACCGAGAAACAGATATCCCAAGTAGTGAATCCCAGACTTAACATTTTAAAAATGTTAAAATGTACAGTGTGCAATAAAGTGTACAAAACAAACAGGAAATGATGACCAATCCAAAGGAAGAGATAAAAATACAGAAAATTCAAACAAAGAAGATAAGAATGAGGACATACCAAACAAAACCTTTAAAAATGATCATAAAAATGCTTAAAGAGCTAAAGAAAAGTACAGAGAAAGGACTATATGATATCAGGAAAATAATGAAAAAACAATACGAGAGTCTAAGTAAAGACAGAAATTTTAAAAAGAAACCAAACAGAAATACTGGAGTAAAAGACCACAATCACGGAAATGAAAAGAGTGGATTGGAGCTGGCTGAAGAAAGAATCAGTGAACTTGAAGACAAAACACTTGAAATGAATCAGGCTGAGGAGCAGAAAGAAAAAAGAAATATTAAAAGTGAAAATAGCCTAAGAGAGCTATGGGATACCATGAAGTGTAGCAATACCTACATTAGGGGGGCCCAGAAGGAGAAGAAAGTGAGAAATTGGAAGAAGGAACAGTCAAAGAAATAATGGCGGAAAACTTCCCAAACTTAGAAAAAGGTGTGACTACGCAATTCCAAGGAGCTCAGAGAACACCAAACAGGACAAATATGAAGAAAAATAAACCCTGTTGTATACTGATTACACCATCAAATTCAAAGAACAAGGAAAGAGTTCTGAAATGTGCTATATACAAGGGAGCCCCAATAAGATTGAGTGATTTCTCATCAGAAATCATGGAGGCAAGAAGACAGTGGGTTGAAATACATTAAGTGTTGAAGGAAAACAAATGCCATGCAAGAACTTTATATCTGGTGAGACTCTTTTTCAAAAATGAGGGAAAGATTAAGACGTTCTCAGATAAACAAAAGCTGAGAGAGTTCATCATCATTAGACCTGCCCTATAAACAATGCTGAAGGGAGTTCTTCAAACTGAAATGAAATGACACTAGACCATGGCTCAAAGCAGCATAAAGAAATAAAACCTGTGGTAAAGGTAACGATTTGGGAAATTACAAATTGGGTAAATTACAAATATCAGTAATATTGTAGTGTATTGCTCAATATATAACTCCATGTATTACTTCCTACAGGTACTAAAATACAAATGCATAAAAAATAATGATAAATCCAAATATTTGGACATAAAATGCACAAAGATATAAGTGGAAAGAACTACAAAAAATGACGAGGGGCAGAGGGGTATGGGGAAAGTATATTTGCATGCTCTTGAAGTAAGTTGGTATCAAACTAAATATAATTGCTATATATTTAGGATGTTAAACTTTAATCCTATAGCAATTACAAGGAAAACAGATGATAAATATATCTAGATAGAAATGAGAAGACACTCATTTGGGTACAAAACAAGAAAGCAAATAAGTAGAAAAGCAGCATTAATAGCAGTGAGGTACATAAAAGGTATATGATTTACAAAGACTAAATAACAAATTGGCTTAAGAAAGACCTGTATTATCAGTAGTGACTTTAAATGTAAATGGATTAAACTCCAGTGAGAAGGCAGAGATTGGTAGAATGGATAAAAAGCATTACCCAACCAAATGTTGTCTACAAGAAGCTCACCTTAAAGTCAAAGAAACAAGTAGGTTGATGGTGAAAGAATGGAATAAAATATACCATGCAAGTGTTAACCAAAAGAGAGCTTGTGTGGCTATATTAATATCAGATAAAATAGGTTTTAAGTGAAAAACAGTTATGAGTGACAAAGATGGGCATTACACACTGGTAAAGGGGGAAATTCAACAGGAAGATATAACAATTATAAATATATATGTACCTAACAGCAGAGCCCCAAAATATATGAAGCAAATACTTATGGATTTGAAGGGAGAAATTGACAGTTCTATATTATTAATAGGAGACTTTAATACACCAATCTCAATAATGGATTGCATTATTAATTATAATGGATAGTCAGAAGATCAATAAGAAAGTACACAACTTGAATGATACACTAAATCAACCAGACCTAACTGGCATACATAGGACACTACACCCAACAAAAACAGAATACACATTCTTTCCAAGTGCACATGGATCATTCTACAGGTCAGACCGTATGTTGGGTCACAAAACAAGTCTCAATAAACAAAAAAATTACTGAAATCATACAATGTATATTCTCCTACCACATCATAATCAAGTTGGAAAACAACCCAGAGGGAGAAAAGATAAACTCACAAATATGTGGAAATTAAGCAACATACTATTAAACAACCAATGGATTAACAAGGAAATAAGAGACAAAATTTGGAAATATCTTGAGGTGAATGAAAATGAAAATACAAAAAACCAAAACTTAAGAGATTCATCAAAGGCAGTATTGAGAGGGAAATTTATAGCTCTAAATGCTTACATGAAAAAAGAAGAAAGACTTCAAATCAGAAACCTTACCTCAAAACTGGGAGATGTAGAAAAAGAAAAACTAAAACATAAGGAAACAGAAGGAAGAAAATAAGAAAGGTTAGAAGAGATAAATGAAATAAAAAGCCAAAAGAACAATAGAGCAAAGCAAAAACAACAAAAACAAAAGTTGGTTTTCTTAAAAGATCAACAAAATCAACAAAACTTTAGACTGACAAAAAGAGAGAAAGGATACAAAACGAGAATCAGGAATGAAAAGGAGACATTACTACCTATCCCACTGAAATAAAAAGGACTAAAGTGGATAATATGAAAAACTGTTTGCCAATAAATTAGATAACCTAGATGAAATGGACAAATTCTTAGAAACACATAAACTACCTACACTGACTCAAGAAAAATAGAAGATTTCTACAAACCAGTTACCAGTAAAGAGATTGAATCAATCATCAAAAACTTCCCAACAAAGAAAAGCCCAGGGCCAGATGACTTCAAAGGGGAATTCTAACAAACATTTGAAGATGTAACTAATTCTGCTAAAACTCTTCCAAACAATGAAGAGGAAGGAACACTCCTTAAATCATTCTATGAGGCCAACCCGATCCTCAGACCAAATCTGGGTAAAGATACCACAAGAAAAGGAAGCTATAGACAAATATCTCTCATGAATATAGATGTAAAAATTCTCAAGAAAATACTAGCAAACCAAGTCCAACAGCATATTAAAAGAATTATACAGCATGATCAAGTAGAATTTATCTCTGGTATGCAAGGTTCGTTCAACTTAAGAAAATCAATTAATGTAATACACCACATTAATAGAATGACGGTAAAAAATTGATGCAGAAAGTAATCTGATAAAATATGGCACCCTTTCTGGATAAAAACATTTAGAAAACTAGGAATAATAGGAAACTTCCTCAACAAGATAAAGGACATATGTGAAAAGCCAACACAGTTAATATCCTACATAATGGTAAAAGACTGAAATCTATCCCTCTAAGATCAGGAACAAGTCAAAGATGCCCAATGTCACCACTAATAATCACATTGTACTGTAAGTTCTTGCCAGAACAACAAGAAAAAGAACTAAAATTAATTTAAATTGGAAAGGAAGAAGTAAAACTTTCCTTATTTGCAGATGATATGATCCTATGTAAAGAAAATCCTGAGAAATCTACAACAAAGTTCCTAGAGCTAATAAATGAATTCATAAAAGTGATAGTGTAAAAGATCAACACCCCCAAATCAGTAGTTTTTCTATACACAAGCAATGAACAGTTAGAAGAATTCAAGAAAAAACTCTGTTCACAACAGCCACCAAAGCAATCAACTATCTAGGAATAAATCTGACCAAAGATATAAAGGACTTGTACACAGAAAACTACAAAATATTGCTAAAAGAAATTTAAAAAGACCTAAATAAATGGAAGGCTATTCCATGCTCATGGACTGGTAGACTAAATATCATTAAATGCCAACACTAACCAAAGAAATTTATAGATTCAATACAATCCTAATCACTATTCTAACAATCTTTTTTTTTTTGCAGAAATGGAAAAGCCAACCATCATGTTTCTATGAAATATAAGTGGCCCTGAATAGCTAAAGCCATCTTGAAAAAGGACTGCATTTCCAATCCTGATTTACAAGAAAATTAACTCTTCACACGGGGCACTATCCTCTGGGGGCTTGTTTTCTGGAAACTTGGAATTTCCCAAATCAGTCTCTGGTTTGTTTGTTCCCAGCAGTTTAGTTCTCATCTTTTCTCTTTCCTCTCTCATTTTACTATAAGCTGGAAGGGGAAGCCAGTTTGCATTTTTCACATTTATTTTGGGAATCTCCTCAACTAAATGTCCGTGCTAATCATTTTCAAATTCTACCTTCCATCTAACACCAGGAGTCAATTTTGCCAAGTTCTCTGCAACTTTAAAACAAGGTCACCTTTCCTCCAGTTTCCAATAATAGCTCTATCATTTCCATCTAAGACCTTATCAGAAATAACTTTAGGGCCCATATTCCTACCAATAGTCTTTTCAAAGCAATCTAGGCCTCTTCTTTCAAGCATCTCACAATTCCTCCAAGAAATAATACTTACCCATTTATAAAGCCATATCAACATTTTTGGTAATTGCAAGCAGCACAACCCCACACTCTCAGTACAAGTTTCTGTTTTCATTTACCAAAGAGTTGCCAATGCAAAGTACCAGAAATGGTTTGGCTTTTATAAAGGGGATTTATTGGCGTAAAATCTTACAATTCCAAGGCCATGAAATATCTAAACCAAGGCACCATCAGAGATGATTTCTTACCAAAATCAGCTGCAATGTGGTGAAGATGGCTACTGATCTCTGCTAAGGTCACTGCCTTCCCCTCCAGAATCTACTGTCTCTTGGAGCCCATCTCCTGGAGTTCAGCTGCCAGCTACCAGGTATATAGCAGGGCTTGTCTTCTCTTGACCTGTCTTCATCACCAGGAGTCAATTTTTCCAAGTTCTCTGCAACTTTAAAATGGGAAAAGATTCATTTAAAAACATAATTTTTCTCTTTTTGGGATTCATAAAATAATCTCAAACTGCCACAGCTTTTACAATGGGGATTTATTAACTTATGAGCTTAAAGTTCTGAGGGCATGAAAGTGTCCAAATCAAGGCCTCATCAGAGATGCTTTCTTCCTGAGTTGCAGCTGTGGGTGATCAGGCACATGTAGGTGTCATTAGAAGATGTGCACCTGTGGATGAGCAGATGGTGGCATCTGCTTGTATCTCCCCTCTTCTCTGGGCCTTGTTGTTTTCTGCTTCTGGCTAAAGTGGCTGCTTCTCAACTTCTGTGTTCCTGTGATTTCAGTTTCTGGCTCCTGCGGCCTTCTTTCTCAGTTTCTGGGTTCCTCTCTGTCTCTGCAGCTTTTTTTCTGTGTCTACATCTTTTTATTACTCCATTTAGAAAGGACTCCAGTTAGAAGATTAAGACCCACCAGATTCATGCAATCTATTCAAAGGCCCTTAACTGAAGCAATTTAATAAAAATTCCCACCTTCGATAGGTTTACATGCACAGAATGGATTTACTTTAAGAACAGGATTTTCTGGGGTCCAGAAAAAATTCAGTCCACCACACAGGGGACTATTGGGGAGGTAAGGCTTAAATTGTACAAGATTCCTGTTTGGAATGATGGAAATGTTTTGGTAATAGATGGTTGTGATGGTAGCATAACATTTGAATGCAACTAACATCACTGAAATATATATCTGAATATGAGTGAAAGGGAAATGTTAGATTGTATATATGGTAACAAAATAATTTTTTTTTTAAATCCATGGAACTACAGCACACAGTGAACTCTAATTTAAATCATGGACTTTAATTAATACTTTGATTATAAAAATGTACTATCATCAATTGTAACAAATTTTCCACACAAATACAAGGTGTTGGTTGTGGGGCGGTATATGGGAATCCTTTATTTTTATGCATGATTTTCTGTAAACCCACAACTTCACTAATAAAGAAAAAAGAAGCTATATATATATTTTTTTCAGCTTCTCTATATAAAGAATGTATCCTAAATACAATTGGAGAGGTAATTGCATACATACATTATATATCTCATAGGAATATAGTATAAAACAGCTTCAACAGAAGGGGGAGTTAAGAAACCTCTAGCTTTCTAGTTTTCTGGCTAAGACACTTGCTGGCAGTTGATAATAATAAATGATAGGAGCACATGAGCAGAAGGGGCAATTTATTTCTAATAACCCTCCCATCTAAGGTCTCATACACTGCCCCCCAAACACAAATAAAAGAATTGAAAGGAATTATAATAGCCACAAATATGATAAAACCATCAAAATAATACAAAATCAGCCACAGACATTGCAATATATAAGTCATGATGTAATTCATTCTGCAACTAGATAGAAAATGGCAACGGTTTTTTAAATTCAAGGGCGAATATAAAAACAAAGAAAAACTATTTCCACTGATGATATAACTTCAGTCTTGGCATCCAAGAAAGTTGGTGTATGTGCTTCGACGTGTACTTTTGGAATTCAAAGGTGGAGACCATAAAGTGGTATTTTCACAACACTAGCACAACTTTTCTTTCCTTGCTAACATATTTCTTACTCTATAGTTGTTTTGACATTCCAATTATGGGATTTTATGTTTCCTTTCTTGGTAACTTTGATTTCTAAAACTTATGTGCAAATTATGGTCTGTTTACTTAACTTTCCCTCAAAATATTAGAACTGTGTAAGTCTCATCAACATCTTTATCCCTTTTATCTCGAGTTTAGCGTCTCTTATTTCCCATTTATAACCTCTCGTCTTACCTGATTAGGAAATTCTGGGGAAAACAGGGCAGGAGTTACCTGCTTATCAAGAGTAAGAAATCGTTGGCACCATGGACAGCGCCGCGGAGCCCCTCCCCACAACAGCACTTCACTTGTTCCATTCTTTTTTCCCTCTTTGCTCAGTCCTATTTCTCTTCTCATACACATTCAATGTGCTCCCTCCAGCACAAAATATAGTTTAATGCCATGTCTTATCAACTTAACTGAGCTTTTTTAGTTTTATTGTTTATATTCTATAATGTTAAGCACTTCCATTTCACTGGATCATGACTTGTCAAGAGAAAAAATATGTACAACTCTTGGCAGGAAAGCAGTAAACAAGTGAGCATTGATAATGGTTATTTAATTTAACAAATAGGCATTATTGAGCCCTTAATTTGTGGTAAGATCTAAGGATAGATGCTAAGGATAGAAAGAGAAAATAAAAGATTCAATTGCCAGTGGCAGCAGGAACTCATATGAAAAAAAGAAGATAGACAAGTGCAGAATTATCTATCATACTGTATAGTCTGTGATTGGCACTATACAAGAGAAGTAACAAAGTTGGAAAATATGAATCCTTCATATTTGTACATCATTTAAAAATGTACAGTGAAAAAAGTTGTTAATATGGAGGAAAGTGGGAGGTGGAGGGGAGTGGGGCATATGGGAATACCTTATATTTTTTTATGTAGCATTTTATGTAATCTAAGTATCTTTTAAAAATAAATAAAAAATATATTAAAAATAAATAAATTTACAAAAATGTACAGATAGCTTTTACATATACTTAATTTAAAATCATCACAACATCCCTGTAAGATCGATATCCTAGATAATATTATCCCATTTAAAAATAAAGGGAAGCTAACTCTCAGTAAGATCAAATGACTTTCTAAGGTCTCAGAGCTGGTAAATAAGCTATTTGGTCCTCAAATCCAGGCCTTAATATCAACATTTTCTCATTATGTTTTCCTTTCATTGTGTCTTTCTTTTATGATATTTTAATCCATATTTTCGGTTCAATTTTTGCCTATTTTTTTTTTACCAACAGTGCCCCACCAAGGAAGAGATTTGTGAATGTTTGTGTAATAAAATAACTTTTACCTTTAGAAACCATTTTATTTCATTAAACAAACATTTAATGCGTGTTTAAAATGTGCCAGGCACTGTGATAATCACTAAGGATACTGAATTAAACAAGACAAAACTCATCATTATTAAGAGTTTAAATTATATATAGGGGACAAAGAATGTTGTTAATCTACTACTGTACTACTGTACTACTGTTCTACTACTGTAGAAGTAAGCACAAAGTGCTTATGGCATGAGCCATAAGTCACCACAGGTTACCACAGTGATTTCCCTGAGTTCCCATCAGATGCCTCCTTTTCTCCATAGAGTAGAAGCAACTTAATTTCCCCTCAGTAAATGTGTTAAGCACCTCTCTGCCTGCCAGTTCAGTGGCATGAGGAGTCCAAAAGGCCAGGATATTTTCTTGGCATCCAAGTTAATAATAATAATAAAAAAAAAACTTGGCTATGCTCTCTAAGGGAAGCATTCCTTTAAGAAATACAATTTCTGAGATTCAAAAACTCTGTGAGTTATGAGGTATAGTAGTGAGAATGATTCCTTTCACTTCTTCTACTTGGTTCCTGTACTCACATGTTCTGGCTGTGGGGAAAATTAAGCCATATTGGTTTAAATCACATATTACATCATGTGGGACAAAGCTCATACTTGAGAGTGGTTTCTTCCAGCTAATGCCATAAATAAGCTTTAAATAGTAACCTTAGAAACCGGAAAGGAAGCTATATATAAGACCAAATGCTTAAGAATGAAGGATAACAGGATACAACAATCAAATTATATAGGCAAGAGCTTTGCCATATAATGTGTTTCTTATCTGGAAGCGATATTCCATGGGATACCAAGGTGATGAGAACAGCATTCTGTAAGTCTGCAAATGGTGGTATTGGCAGAGAATTGTGGATAGTAAATCCTTATCCTAACAGGTCTTTATTCCCAACAATGCAAATTACTACCTCCTCCATGATGGAACAGATCCAATGTAATCAACTGCCACTGGATAACTGGCTAGTCAACTCAGGGAAGGGTGCTATATGTGGTCTTTAGTATTGACCTTTTCTGTTGGCTGCATGGGCATTCAGCTGCTGCAGTAGCTGCATCACCATTTCTGAGACTAAGTTCATGCCTTTAAGCTCATGCATAGCCTCATTATCTGCTGCCAAGTCTATTTTGTATATGGAACCATGGAACAAGTGTTGTTATAGCTTGGGAAAGTGACTTACATTCACATTATGGATTATCTTGTCTTAATGAGCCCTCTTCCACAAAGGATGTCCTCTCATGGATATTTATATAGTTCATAAATATGTACAATATAAATCTAATCCAAAGGGCGATCCACATACTTCTTCCCCAGACGCCCTTGTCATCAATCTTCCAGTTTTGTTCTTTTCTATTATCTGAAATTAAGCAGTCAATAAATTAGCCACTACCCATAAAACAGTGTAGACCCATAAAACCATCTAACCTAACAGAAAAAGTGTAAAACAGAAACAAAAATAGATGTGTTGCTCATAATTTGGCCTACTAAGATGAGTTCCAGGTATCTTTTATATCCATTTGTATTAGACACTTCTTATGCATCTTCTCATAGCTTCTTGGCCACACTTGTTTCTAGGACCTTGCACATATATTTTACCCCAGACACTGACAAATGATTCACATAGGTACAACCTGCCAGCATATCACGTCGTGATGGCACCGTGTATTTCTCAACTTTGAACCTGAGGTTTCTTTGTTTCTATGGAGGTGTAAGGATGGCTCTTTGCCAACACAACCTGGAAGTGTAGGGAAATTAACTCCCTGGGAATGTAACTTAGATCACTAGAACTCAATGGGAAGTGACCAAGAAAAGGGCTAGCATCAACTAAGGCAGTAGAAAATTACAGTTTCCCCTCCAGTTTCCAGATTGAAGTTGGTTAACAGACCCAAATCCATTTGCTTGAAGGCAGAGGACATATTCCTTTAAGGAAATATTCTGTAATTCTGTCAAAATATACAATAACTATCTCTCTGATTATTTCCTAAAAGTACTTTAATGGCCAGGGCAGCTGTATACAGAGAATATTCATAGTTTTAAGACTGTGGAATACAGGATTTGTACTAATGCTAGTGTTAATAAGACCTGGAATTGTCCTCAAGAACATCTGATAAATTGGGAGATTATGGAGCCCAGGCAAAAACAGAGTTTGAGTCAAGTCTATTTCTTATTTGGCCAGTGAATTTGTAGTCCCAGCCTGTGGTTATATCATTGTTCTGAGTTTATAAGTAAGAGCCATATATTTAGCAGCTAACAAAGGCCTCATATATATATATATATATATTTTTTTTTTTGTCTTGTGCAGTAGGGGTTATTATAGTATAGATATGTATCAATTCCTACCATTGCATATGAATTAGCTGGGGAGATAGGAGACTAGATGGAGTCAGATAGGAAAGCTGGATAAAAGGAGTTCTAGGGAAGTCAGATGTGCTTGAACAAATGGGAGTATCTAATGTTGATGTTTATTGGAGAGAGTAAAATAGAAGAGATTCTAACGCAAAGGTCGAAAGGATGTTCAATGCTTTTGTAGCTTTAAGAAATATTTATATGTATCCTAATTTCAAATGATAATCACTGCTATTATTTTTCAAGAGTTTTAAAGTTTGGTTTTTTACATTTAAGTGCTTAATCACTCTGGAGTTAATTTTAGCATGTGGTGTAAGTCAGAGATAGTATTCTTGAAAAAGTATATTCATTTTTCCAATGCCAATTATTTTATTAAACAGTCTTTTTATTCACCAGTGATGTGGCATATCACTTCTGCATATACTAAATTTCTGTATATGAATAAATATCTGTTTCTGGATTCAAGTGACTGTTCCATTGATTAATTTTCTATTCTCAACCTTCATCAATAACACATACTTTATTACAGTGACTACTGATATCCAATAGTATAATTCCTCACTCCCTATTGTGATATAATTATTTTTATTTTTGAATTGGTTAATCGATTTGAATTGAGTTTGCATTTTTATGGTATTAAGTCTTCCTTAACATTAACATGCATGTGTATCATTCTGGGTTCAATCAGGAGAGGGAAGCCACACTGTGATTTGAACAATTTTAAAAGGAAGAAAATTATTTTTTTTTTATCAAAAGATTTCTAGAAGCAAGTGAAAATCCAAGTTATACACTGAGAGTAGATAGGATTTAAAAAAGTAAAGGATTTTCATCAAGATTTTACATTAAGAATACAAATAACCCAACGGAAAATGCACAAGAAACACAAAGATTCATTGCATAGAAGAGGAAACACATATATAGTAAATATATGATAAACAGAAGGGAGATGGCCATCCTTGTTAGCAACGCAAGATTGTGATGATGCCATAATTTTATACTCATTGGAGTATCACAATTTAAATAAAGACACAATATAAAATAATTCAGAGAATGTAGATTGATAGCATCCCTTTTATACTTTTGATGGGCATATAAACCAGTAGAATTACTTTGGAAAACAGCTTGATATTATTTCCTAAAGTTAAATATTGTCATATCTTATAACCCAGAAAATCCAATCCTGGGATAATACTTAAGAAGAAATCCTTACTCATGTGCAGCAGAAGACATGCATGGAAATGTTTACAACAGTGTTATTTACAATAATGGGAATTTGGAACCAGCCCAAAGTGTGTCACCAGGGGAGTGGGTGAATATACTGTGGAACAGTCACAGATGAAGTATTAGGCAGTGGTCAAAGCTATAGCTACAATATGGATGGATTTTTAGTGCCATCATCATAAAGAAAAAAAGTAAGTCTTAAAAATTACATATACTCACATTTTAAAAAATGTTATATGTGTGTATTTATGTGTATGTGTGTGTGTGTTGCACATACCTTTTAGGGATCCATATAGATAACACTATATAAAAGAGAAAGCAAGGGAATGATAAATACAGACTCCATGTCTAGTTTTACATGCTGTTAGGGGAAGCAGAAGTATGGGTTGATGGGGGGACCCTGCACTGCGATGTAAGTTATTGTCAAGGTTCTAGTTTGGTTTTCAATGTTGAGTTTTTGGGTGCTTCTTTTATTATTTAAAATAGATAACTGAATATCTAAATAAAATTGGGCAAAATATAAATAAGGGGCACCTAATCTAGCATGGGAATTTCAAAAGGCTTTAAAACATAAATGTATCCCATGCTCAAGTTCACAGGATTATAATAAAATATCAGCACATAGAATGGTATTTCAGAGCATAGACCCCAGTGTATTCAAATCATGAAATTGCTACTTACTTACTTAGGTATTCTTTTGGTTTCGCTTATCTTGTAGAAAGTAGTTTTCTGTCATCAATGGGAATTTATCAGTACCATACTTTGGTTGTTGTAAGGGTTGTATAAATTACTACTCATAAAGTGCTTAGTGTTTATAGTAAGAACACAGAGTTGATATACAGTAAGCACTCAGTAATTAGTTTCTGTTTTTATATTTGTGAACTCATTTAAATACCACAGCAAGCCTACAAGGTTATCCCTATTTTACTTATGACATTTCAGATGAGTTAAGACAATTTCTCAAGGTTTCTTCTCTTTAGACTTGAATCTAGATTTGTCTGGCTTCCAGGTATCTTTTGTACTTTCTTCTACATTTTCCTAATCTGCTAATTTTGGATTACCATATGAGCTGATTAGGAACAAGAAAGGTTAAGATAACATTCAAAAGTCTTTAATTATGGGGAGATGCAAGGTAATATTTTGTTTTAATGTATTGATTCTCCAGCTTGAACTTTATAATAGAAAATTCCAGGGTCACACTAAATGTGTTTTATATGGTTGTGCTATTTAATGTAGTAGGAGTGAGTGGCACCTGATTCAGCTTAGTTAGGAGAAGTAACTTATCCCATTGATAGGAAGTAGGCTAGAGTCTCTATGATTTTGGTAATATCTATTGGAGAATGTAGCAGAACTCCCCAGGATGGGAATTCAATATTCCTTCGGTTATTGTGTGGGTTTCCACCTACCAAGACAATGCCCCATGAAAACTGGCTGGTCAATACGGAAGCTCTGAAATTTCCTTCATTTCTTTCCAGAAGACAGAGCAGAGGCACACATATTCAGCTAGGACCTTTTCTTAATGTTTTTCCTGGGCCAAATATGCCTGAGCTCACCCCATAGGGGTAGGCAAGGGAAGTGTGCAGAGATAAATATGGAATGAAATACCTTGACAACAGTTAAAGAGGGAGAGTGATGTTAAAGGACAATGAGGTAGAAATTGGGAATGTCATCATAGGCTAAGATGTTTGAAACTTCCAAATAGAAGAAATTCCTTGAGAAATTCATGAGACTAAGGGATCTCCTGTCTCTTTATTTTAGAGGCACACCTTGGGTATGGCAGGGGAATGTTCTTTAAGGCTCTGGCAAGGCCTGATGACCACCGTGATTCTTTCA
Organism: Cabassous unicinctus; assembly: GCA_029593785.1. Lineage (NCBI taxonomy): Eukaryota > Metazoa > Chordata > Mammalia > Cingulata > Chlamyphoridae > Cabassous > Cabassous unicinctus. The sequence continues at coordinate 100,453 of JAQZBX010000370.1, read as the reverse complement.
GTTCTTCAGTATCAAAGGCAATTCCAGTTAATTTCCACCAGCCTGTGGGTACACATAAATTTTTTTAAGGACTACTCCCCAAGAGGGAGAAACATCATAGTATAAATGATTAAAATATGCCTTTCATTATCTCTTTGTTCCTTCCACCCCCATCCCATCTTTCAGTTCTGCCATGTCCCTTCCTAGGAACGGATAGGGGAGAGAAGACTATCTATACTCTACCCTAGGGATAAGTCTTTGCTATTCTCTCTTGGTTCTTATCTCACGGAGTTCTTCCACAAAGAGAGCAAAGGTCAAGTAGCCAATGTTAATCTTCTCAAGAGAAAGGACTTTGTCCCATGCCTGTGGTAGGACAAAATCTAACAACTAATATGTCTCCTCTTTCTCTGCCCCGTACCCAACTCTCCTGAAACAGATCCTTCACATGTCCAATTGCCAAAAACAGTGGACTTACCTAAATCTTCATCATACTTAATGATTCTTCATTGAACTACCACAGTGTCTGGAACATAGGAGGGATTTAGTTATTAGAGAGAATCTCTTTTCTCTTGACTTTCAGGACATAGAACACTGGGTCACTTTTCACTTGTCTGACCTTTCCTTTTCTTTCTCTCTGTCTCTGTCTGTCTCTGTCTCTCTCTCTTTCTCTCTCTCTCCTTTCATTCTCTATATGTAGGATTTATTTAAAGCCCCATCTTTACCAGCTGTCTTAATTTGCCAGGTTGCTATGACAAATACCACACAATGGGTTGGCTTAAACAGCAGGAATTTGTTGTCTCATAGTTTTGGAGACTAGAAATCCAACATCAAGGTGTCACCAGACCATGCTTTCCCCCAGAGACTGTAGCATTCTGGTGATGACTCACCATAATTTTTGGCATTCCTTGGTTTGTAGATGCATCTCTGCCTCCATCACATGTAGCTCTCTCTCTCTCTTTCTCTCTCTCTCTCTCTCTCTCTCTCCACCC
>JAQZBX010000370.1:55996-99385 GCA_029593785.1 Cabassous unicinctus | reverse complement strand
GTCTTTTGTAGGGAACATGATTCAATCCCCAACACAGCTATGGAATATGGTGGAGGCTAACTCAACCAGTCCTATTTCTTCTCCTGGGCACAGAAGAAATTGAATTTCTAAGTTGTCATTGAAATCTATTTGGGGTGGACAAATGACTGGGTTTGGCCAATATGTGTGCTACTTTCAGTCCTAGCTATATCCTGCTTGCTTGATCTTCCTCTTTGCTCTCTCTTTCACTTCCATGATGAACATGTAGGAAGATCTTATGAGAGCACAAGAGAGAAGGAGCATGAATCCGTGAGTCTCTCCTTGGAAATTCATCATCCCAAATTGCTGCCCAACTATGGTTGAATATAACTTTTGAAAGAAATAAAATTTTGTTGTATTAAGCCGCCACTGAGATTTGGGGGTTGTTTGTTATACCTGCTAATTTCTCCAAAAGAATGATGAAAGCAATCATATAAATTCTATTGATAATGTTGTGATAAGGATTTAATAAGAAAAGAAAATGTAAAAGGCAAATAAAGTTCTTATCAAGCACCAGTAATAATAGTTGTATCTACTTTATATTAAGTGAAATAAGGGTGCAGTCTTTCTGAGATCCATTATGGGCATTCTACTGTGTCAGGTCCTTCCACATGCTTATTCAGTGATTCCATAACATGACCCTAGGAGAAGGAGGTTACTATGTTGATTTTATTGAGGAGGAAGCTGAGGTTAGGTAACTTGCCAAAGTCATACAGCCAGAAAGTGCCGCAGCCTACATTGAAACCAAACCAAGATTCTTTTGCCTGACTCCCAAGCTCCATGCCCCTAATAAGATACCAAGTACTCCATATGTGGTGACTATTATTATGGCACTTACCTTTGGCTTTCTTTTATATCTACACACTCTCCCTTGGTGACTTCACTTTTAAGCTACAATTCCAATATCACATCAAGAAGAATGGCCCTCATAGGTTTTTTTTTATTTTGTATTTTTTTTCAGGAGTCCTGGGGATTGAACCCAGGAACTCATATGTGGAAAGCAGGTGCTCAACCCCTGAGCTACATCTGTTCTCTGGTGAGAGTTGGTATTCTCATTTGTTTGTTTTTAGGAGGTACCAGGGATTGAACCCAGGACCTCATACATGGGAAACAGGCACTCAACTACTGAGCTATATTTGCTCCTGAAATAGTTTTGTTTTATTCTCAAATTCTTTCTCAATCCACAGACCTCATTGTCAGCTTCAGCCTGAACATATCCCCCTGCATGACTTGTCAGTGCTTCAAACTCTTTGTGTCCAAAGGAATCGCATCATCCTTTTCATTTTATTTCCTATGGTTTTAAATGATACTAATATTTTCCCAGACTCTGAAACTCGAAATCTCAGCTCTCTCTGATTTCTTTCACTGTTTTTCTTCCACTAATTATTCTCCAAGTTCTAATGCATCCAGCTTTTCATCTCTTTGCCTTTTCTGTCCCTTTAACACCAACAAAATGCAGATAATTTAAAACTCATCTTGGACTACTGAAATAGCCTCATAGCTAGTACTAATCTCCTCATTCCTGGCCCTTCTACCTCATAAATATCATCTATAATGTGATATATAATGGATCAACTCACCTCTATGCCTTCACACTGTACTAAATATGTCCGAATCCAATAAGCTGGCATATAATATTCAAGAATGTGGCATAATTCAGGAGGATTGAAGTCTAGGAGACTTGCATGGGCTATGGAGGGGACTGATTATAGGGTTGCTCCATTAACTACAAAGCAAGGAACAAAAGGACATTGGAGTCACATTAACAAGTGGCAAGGCTACTCTAAACACAGGCAGGCAGTCCACCCACATGGCTAATCAGATATAACTGGCATGGAGGTGGCAGCGGATATGAGGGAATAGGTGAGAAATGTAGCTAAGTGTTTGATGTTAGGATTCCTGAGTCAGGTCTGAGGTTGAATCACTGTTTTAAAATGAAAATCTGTAAATCTCTCTAAATGAAATTATTGCTCTATTTTTACTGTTTGCAAAGCCTTCAGTGATGTCCTTTCACCTGGCAACAAAGTTTGGATTCCTTACTTTAGTGCTCAAGGCCCTCTAAGCTCTGAACTCCCCACTGCAGATGATGTGCCCAATAGAGTCTCTGGGTATATGGTGAGAACAAGATGAGGATAGTCCCTTCCCTTGGGTGCTTACATTCCAGTAACATTTATTTACATTTATTTTAACACATAAATAAATATGTGATTTAAAAAAGTTGTGGTAAGACCTTGAATGAAAATGCATTGTGCTAAGAAAAAATGAATGGGGGACCTATTTTAGAGTTTGGCAGGCAAGCAGAAAAAGCCTCCTTTTGGAAATTAAGTTTAAGGTCAAATGTGAAGAATAATGAAGTACCCATGTGAAGCTAGGGGTAATAACAATTCAGGTGGAGGGATCAGCATGTGTGTAGCTTCAGAGACTAGATGGAACAAGGCATGTTGATGAGCTGGAAAAAGGCCAAAGTGGAAGTAGAAAGAGAGGCAAGAAATGGAGTGAAATGGTTATTTTTTCACATGCTCTTCTTTTCCCTTGCCATGGTCCTTCCAGCTCCTGCCTCCAGGACCATGGACTCAAACATAAAAACACAGATCAGAAATCACCCTGGAATGTATAACCTGACATTCTTCCTCCCTGGGTGAATTTAGAAGACTCTATGCATGCTCTCATATGTACAGTAGCCTGGACATACCACATCCTTGCATTTAAAAAAATCCATAATCATAGATTTATTCATCTTCCTCCTTTACTAGACAGTGAACTTCTGGAGAACAGAGTTTTGATCCTATTTAATCTTCAGTGTCTACTGAATCCTGGCATATGGGTGTTTAATGAAAGACAGGATGTCTTCCTGGAAAGTACATAGACACATGCAAATCTGGCCAACAAGGACACCCATCTTCTGGCCCTGATTCTGCCATTGTGTGGTTGAAGACCAAAATTAATCCTTCTTGTTTAGATGAGTTCTAGAGACATGGTTTTTGCTCAATCTCTTTCTCTTGGAAGCTCAGAATTCATTGAGAAACACATAGGAGTCAAATGGGGAACAAAATATCAACTTTATTGTTAGTAAGCTGGTTTAGAGAATGTGACTTGGAGCTGCAATTCAAATCAGGCTTTCCTCTCCTTTTGCTGAAATCTCAGCCTTGGGATCCGCATATAGGAACAATAGTGTTTGCAGATCAGATGTTTCCCAAGCCTGCTGCATGTAGATTATGATCTGTTTGCAGCCATGAACTCAGGGAGACTGAAAGTGGGCACAGAGAGGTGAGCCTCCTGATCTGTCTTTTAGAAGGTCCCCTTAGGCTTAAGAAGCTCAAGAATGTGAGCTCTCTGGGCATATGATTTTCAACCCACAGTTTTCACTCTAATAACATCTCTGGATTTTCATAAAATATCATGCTTGATTTAGGAAAAGAAAAGCACAGAGTACATTTTTCACTTCTCATTCAGTTGAATGAGAAAACAGATACTTGAAGAGTTAAGTTGGACTCTTTGACCACACAATGGCAGAATCAGGGCCAGGAGATGGGTGTCCTTGTTGGCCAGATTTGCATCTGTCCATGTATTTTCCAGGAAGACATCCTGTCTTTCATTAAATACCCATGTGCCAGGATTCAGTAGAAAAGAAGACCTAGCCAAAATGAGAATCCATACGGGACCAGACTAGGCTTTCTTGAACCTCCATCTCAATCTTGGCAGTAAGATAAATCACTCCTCTACTTGTTGGGGAGACCAAGTGAGAGGTGAAAAGAAGAGAGGCCATTTCAGGAGGGCCCATGCCTCTACTTGGTGGCATGGCAGGAACAGAGGGAGAGGCTCCCAAACAGTTACCACATGCTCTGGAGATCTTTAGAGCTGTAACTCTGCACTTGAGAAAAGGGTTGCCCATTGCTCTATCTCCATTGATTTGTTTAACTCACTCATTTATCAAGTCTTGCTCATCTCTTAAAATGCAGAAGCCCTGTTGTAGGCATAGGGGATATCAAGATAAATACAATGTAGTCCATGTTTCAAGGTGCTCACCTAGGACAAGGACAAGAATAAATAACTGATGTTGCTTATTATGAGGAAAGGTCTTCCTGGAGGAGAAGTCAGCATGGCTGTTTGTTCAAGAATGAACTAGAAGGGATAGAGAGTGACACACCTCCCACTGCCAGAAGGTAGCATCTTTGAATGGGAGCCATCATAAGTAAGTGGTTAACTGTGGCCACTGGAAACAGATTACTTGGTTCAAATTCTAGCACCATCCTAACTATGTGAATCATCTTGGGCAAGGGACTTAACGTCTCTGTTTCCTCATCTTCGAATGAAGAAGGTAAGTGTTAGCTCCACATGGGGTTGCTTGAACATCCAATAAGGTAAAGCATGCAAAGCACTTGGCAAAAGGCCTTATACATAATATTACTCAATAAATGTGTGATTAAGGAAACTGAAGAGAAGAACCTTGAAGCAAATTCACTGTACTTTCTTAAAAATAGAATTGACCATCACAAGCAGGTACTTGGCCTGCACTTGCAGCTGCCCGTTTGTCATTATTGCAGTGTTCTGTCCTTATTCCTGCAATAAACTGTGAAAAGGAAGATTTTCATGGGCTTGTGTTTAAGGCCGGTAAGACAGGGGATATTCCACATTGTCTTAGGGAAGGTAAAATTTCCAGGGCTCAGAACAAGGAAACAAATGGAGGCCCACATATATTCTCTCTCTTTTTTTAAAAATCAGTAATTATATCCAAATTTACTAAAGATAGCAAAGTTGCATTGATTTCATCTGACGTGTTCAATTTGTAGAGTTGATGAGAGTAATTTCCTTGCTCATTTTCATTGTTTTGATTAATAATTAAATCTTCTTTACATCAAGAATTTGTAATGTAATAATCACTAATTTGATGTGACTCCTGTGAAATGAAGTCTACTCATTTTATTGTTTCTTCTACTAAGCTGACTCCATTTTTGAAAAACAAATCCATTTTTTCAGATTTTTTCCTCTCTGGCCTAAATTTTCATCCTTCTAGCTTCTATCAAAATATTAACTTGTGCTCATTCTAAATGATTTAAAGGATTGAAAATTAAAATGTAATTGGATTCAAAGGATAAACTATTTGAATATATTTTCATCAAAATAAAAATGCAAAGTAAATTTAATCTAAATAAAGCTGAACTATATTATTTGTTCAAAAATTTAATTACGTATTACTCAAAATTTTTTAGGGCTAATACTATCACTACTCTAGCATGTAGTGTCCATCGAATTATTAATGTAAAGAATCAGTATCATGCTTCATGCATGTTACATCTACAATATAAAAATTTACAACTTTAAAAGCAATAGGAATTGTTTAATACAGGAAAATGATTTTTAGCTGCCTCAGGAAATGGATGTGAATACAACAACTCATGTCTACTTCTGAACCATGAGATGGAATATGAAGCCTGTCTCAGCTTCCTATGGCTGCCGTAACAAAGTACCACAAACTAAGGGGCTGGAAACAGAAATTTATTGTCTCAGTTCTGGAAGCCAGAGATCTGAAATCAAGGTGTCAGCAGGTTTGGTCCCTTTGGGCTCTGAGAGAAGCTGCTCCTCGTCTCTGTCCTCATTTCTGGTGGTGTGCCAGCACTCCTTGGGCTTCTGCCTCTGTTGGCACATGGCCTCCTTCCCTGTGTCTATGTTTGTGCCTAAATTCCTCTTATAAACACACCAAGACCATGCTAAACCAGTGAGGCCCAATTTTACCTAATCACACATTCAAAGTCTCAATTTCCAAATAAAGGCACAGTCATGGGATGGGAGCTAGAACTTAAATGTGTCTTTTGGGGATGCAATTGAACTCATAACAAAGATAAGGACGAAAATGGAGGCTTTGTACTACTTCACCATCACAAATCTAATGCATTTGTACCATTTGCCATGGAAGATTCCACAAGGTAATCTAGTTAATTAATTTGTCTGTTCTCTTGCTTAAGTTGCTCCCACTGCTCAGACCGCTGCCTCCTCCAGATCTTCAATTCAGCATCCATCTCTGACATTGGCAGTGGCCCACCACAAACCTCTGGCATTCAACATTCACATGTACCTACCTTTTGTTTTGAGGACACTGGGATACAGAGAAGCATTTTCCTGGGACCTGAACAGTGTTAGTCACAAGAATGGAACTTCAGGGGTTGGATTGTGCTGTGCAAGTACTGAAAGCTTGATGTCAAGAGGCAGAGATGATAGTGTATGCTTATATATAGTTATTTTTAATGTGTTTGTAATATATAGCTACCTCTAAAGATGGGGCTCAGGATAGAGGTCCTTGCTGTCCAGATTTAAGGACAGCCACACAGGGACAGATTGGGTAATGGCAGCACTCAAAACAAAATTGGAGATGAGCCCTAGACAAGGAAGTCATGAAGAAAAACTGAGGGAAGCCAACCTATTTTGAGAAGTAGCCTTGAGATATGAATATCAAAAAGCCATTCAGGGCAGAGTTGACTGAGGCTGCTGGCTAAAATAATGCTGAAAAAATTATCTTCCCCTAATAACAAACACAGAAATACCACCCCCCTCCCCTGCCCACCAATGCGGGATTTATAGCCCTGCCTTGTCTATGAGGGGATTCTACTCTGCTGTACATGTGGCAGGAGAAATATACCCTATTCTCTTGCACCTTGACCTAAATGCAACATAAAAGTGCCTGCAAAAGGCCCGACCCAAACCAATCACCAACAACATCCCCTTGAAGATTGCTGGAGTAAGCAATTTCTCAGTATCACCAGATTTTAGAGGCATTCAGATTTTCAGGGGGATTTACCACGTCATTAAGGTAATGCTTGGAATTGCTAAACAATGCAGATTACTTGCCTTCTGCCACTTGGAACTATCCTATTAGATTTTCTAGGCTGGTCCTAGCAAGAACAGGGGTCTTTAAGTCAATAACCCTGCCCCTCTGAGGTCTTTCATCAGGACAACAGGCCCTGCGTCTTTCAGCCAGAGGGGCCCACCCTGCCCCACAAGTTTCTGAGCCTTCCAGACTCTCTTATCCTTTATCATTGAACGGATATTTATTGAGCTCCAACTATGTGCACAGCACATTTCTTATTGTCAGGGACAGAGAAATGAAGAAACCAAGCCTTTGCTATCACAGAGCTTATATCCCATTGTAGACTTTGTAGACACTGTCTGAAAGTAGACAATAAGCAGTCACCCATATAAATCCATAATATATTGGATGATAAGGAAAATAAAGAAGGGTATGGGTGACAGTGTGCTGGGGTGGCATTTGCTCTGTTAAGTAAATTAGTCAGGGAAGATCTTGCTAATGTGACATGAAGGAATACTCATGAACATATCTGGGGCAGAGCAGACCTGGCAGAGGGAAGGGCAAATGCAAAGGCATGGAAGCGGGAGTGTGCTGACTGTGTCTGAGAATGAGCACGGAGGTCAGGGTGGCAGAGGCAAGTGAGCAGGCACGGTAAGGTCAGAGAGGTGACAGGGTCCAGCCACAAAGTCTGCCTAAAGTATCGCCCCTATTCTGACTCAGTGTCACCAGTGTCACTCTGAACCCACTGAGTTTCTTTGCTCTCTATCTTCTGCCAGCCTTTGCATACTGTTGCATACCACGGTGAGGTTTTTCCTTTTACTGTCAGTGAGATGGGAATTCCATGGAGGATTTCAAGCAGCGAGGAAAGTAATATGGTTTATTCATTCAAAAAGTCACTCTGGCTGCTGCGTGAGGAGCTCTGAGAAACAGGTAGAAGCAGAGACCAGGTGAAAGGTTACCTCAGCAATCCAGACAAGAGATGCTACTAACGGGTACCACTTACCTAGCACTGGCACGTGCTAGTCCAGGCATTCTTCAAGTGCTTTGTGTGAGTGACTCAGAAAATCTTCACAACCGCTGTAGGACATAGGCACTAATGTTATCCTAATTTTATAGATGTGGAAACTGAGGCATAGGGATTTTAAATAATTGGCCTGAGGCCACACAGACAATTGGTGGGTTTGGTCAGGGTGGTGGCCTTGAAGGTGGTTGGGTATGGGATGTATCCTGAAGAGATGGTCAACAGGAATTGCTGATGGAATGTTTTAATGTATTCAATATTTCAAGCATAGTTCCTGTTATTAAGCATTTACCATGTGCAGATTTCAGGGCTAAGTTCTTTATGTAAATTACCTCTTGTAACCTTCACCACTACCCTGTAAATTGGCTACTATTATTTGACACAGAGAATTTGAGCGATTTGTTCAGAGTTATATAGTGGTAAGTGCTTGACGTCTGCCTGCCTGCTGAAGACAGCTGAACAACTGTACTTTCCCACCTTTCTCTTCACCTCCATATTCAGTCCTGTATTTACTCAGGAGCCTTTTTATCTGCTCTAGTTTCTGGCTGTGTTTTTCCTTTGGACATACCTGGCTTTAGATGTCACCTCCTTGAGGGGCTCTTATCTGGCCTTTTCCTCTTAAGTCTCTATTTTCAATATGATATGGTATGATATGATATGATATGATATTATTTATATTACATTGCATATAACATATATATCATATAAAATATAATATAGAAATATATTTTATTGCATTAATTATATGTATATTAATATAAAAACTACATATTATCTAAAATATAACTATAAGCTATAATATATGATCTATAATATAATAATATACAATAATGTAATATATAATATGACATATGCAACATAATATATAATATTGACACTATATTGTATAATCTTTATTTTTTGTTAGCATGTTCATTCTGTGAGGGGAGTTACCACATCTGCCTGACTCATCAATTTATCTGCAGAAACTTGCACATTACCTACCACATAGTAGGCATACAATAATATTTAGTGGGTGTATAATATGATAAATGAATCTAATTCCAGGCACCCTCAATAGCTACCCTTGTCAATTAAAGGATTCCCCAACACTGACTCCAGCCTGCTTGATATCCCATGGTCCATCCCTGTATTCAGTTCACAAACATTTCATGGTCTGACCTCAGATCTGCAATAATATCCATGAGGCATCTTGGGCAGGTCATTTTCCCACTTTCATCTTTGGCTGCTCATCGGGACCAGCTATACTCTGGGCCCCAGAGTCTTTGATAAAAGAGGATTCTAAAAATCATCATTTTAGACAAAATGAAAACATCTAAGAGAAGGTTGCTTCTGGAAATCTTACAAATTGGTAGTTCATCCTGGGAATAAAGGAGCCATTCTCAGGGTCCAGAGCAATGGGTGCTGGTGATAGAGATGGCTGTTTGATTGCCTTCAGCTCCCAAGCTCCAAATCTGTTAAGCTTGTCAGACCAGCACCTGTGTTTTGTAATTTCTTTCAACAGTCTGCAAGTACCAAGGTGCTGAGGATTGATTTGTGGTGCTAAAGTGCTCAACCCCTTTTCCGGAGCAGCAGTGCCCCTGAATATTTAACAAGGCAGGTAATAGTCCTAAACAGGAATGGGATTGAGTTGGGCGGTTTGGGTCAGCCACAACTTGAATTAAAAAGCTGAAAAGAAAGACCAGACAATTTTTATTGATTTGAAGCCGATTTTTTTTCTTATTTTATTTGCTGCTTTAAATTTAGGTGTATTTCTCCCAGCAGTTTTGTGACTGGATAATAGAAATTGCTCTCTGAAAGTGGTTAACTTGATGAGCTGTCATTTGTACCTGGGCTTCTAGGAGCCACTTATAATTCCCATCCTGCATGTTTATAGTTGTATGTATCTCTGAGATTCATTTGTTTGTTCGTTCATTCATTCATTCATTCATTCATATTCAACCAGCATTGATTGCATTTCTTACTATGTGCATGGGAAAATGCTTGATCCTTGCAAAAAAAAGGTGAGTAAAAAATTTCCATGCCCTTAAGAAAAGCCCCATTTAATAGAACAGGCACGTAAATCAGGATGCACTAGTGATGTAATGTGTGATGTGTTGTGATGAGGGAATTGTGGCACCCTCTAGAGCCAATGGGCACAACATGTCTTGGCTTGGTTTGGTGGTTTTAGCAGGTGTGACTCTGGGTTGGTCTCCACTCCTTTTATCTCAACCACTCAGTATTCAAATAGGCATATCACTGAATATCTTGGGGATTCTGATTCATAAACTATGAAATGAGTTGTTTAGACTAGGTTTCAACAGGTTCTCTGGAATTCCTACAAAACTGTCTTCTAGGAGTCTAGGCATTTCTTCACATGGGAGGTGTAACCATTGGCCAATTTGATGTAATTATGAATTCCAAAAATATAATTGGATCATGCTTGTAAACTGATCTGTTAGTCTGTGCATGATTAGGTTATGATTAGGGTGTTAAGCCCCACCCCTTGGTGGGTGGAGAATCAAATATAAAAGGCATGGCAAGAACAGTTTTGAAAAGCAGTCTTTGAGAAGCAGCTTTGATATTGGAAGGAAGGCCCCAGGAGAAAAGAAGTGAGCCGTTCGCCTGTTTTCCTCCATAGCTGACCTTGTGGAGGAAACAGGAGCTAAGCCTGGAGAGAAACGCAGCCCTGGGAAGAGAGGAACCCAAGAAGCCTGAACCCTGGGCAAATGTCAGCAGCTGTCTTGCTCCAACACGTGACAATAGACTTTGGTGAGGGAAGAAACTTATGCTTTATGGCCTGGTAACTGTGGACTTCTACCTCAAATAAATACCCTTTATTAAAGACCAACCCATTTTTGGTATTTCACAGTAGCACCCCTTTGGCTGACTAATACAGGAGGTATCAGAGTGACTAAGAGTGTTGTATTTGGTGTCAGATAACTTGGATTCAAACCCTGGGCATGGATTCAAACCCTGGGCTTCACTCCTCGTTTTCTCTATCCCATAGGACAAGTGTTTAAACTGTGAGTCTAAATGTCTGTTTTACTTTTCCTTGGCTGCTGAAGCAAATACCATGGGTGGGCTTAAACAATGGGAATTTTTTATATCACAGCTTTGAGGCTAGGAAATAGTCCAAATCAAGGCATCATCAAAGTGAATCTTTCTTCCCAAAGACAGGAATTCTGAGACTGGCTGCCAGTGATACTTGGTTCCTCTGTCACATAGTAATGAACATGGAAATCTCTACTGGTCTCTCCCTTCTCTTCTGGGTTCCATTGATCTTCATCTTCTGGCTGCTCCCTTTGGCTTTTTATTTTCTTTCTGTCTGGATTTCATTCTTCTTATAACTCTGGTAACAGATTAAGATCCATCCTGATTGAATTATGCCATCCCTTAACTGAAGTAACTTCATTAAATGGTCCTACTTACAACAGGTTCACACCACAGGAATGGATTAAGAGTAAAAACATGTTTTTCTGGGATATATAGCTCCAAACCACCATTGTCTGCCCTCTGGACCCTAAAAGACATGTTCTTTCCACATATAAACAACATTCGTTCCACCATAACATCCGAAAAGCTTTAAGTCATTTCAGTAACAATGCTAAGTACAAAGTCTCATCAAAATTGGTTATGAATGTTGTCATCCCAATATACAATGGAGTGAAAAGGTCTAAGATAAACATTCTCATTGTGATAGGGAGGAATTGGAAGTAAAACAGTGGTCACAGCTTCCAAACAATTCTGAAACCCACAAGGTAAACTCCCTTAGATCTCAAGGTCTGAGAGTCACCAACGTGCAGCAGCCATGCTCTCCCCAACCCTCTCTGAGCATCAGCAGGCTCTACACATATGGCGTGGCACAGGCCCCACCATCTCCAAGCATTGGGGTAACAGCAGCCTCCCTGAACAATGGTACAGGAGGCCTGGTGCATCCAAGAGCAGGGGTGAAACTGCCTTTTCCAAACACATGGATAGGCCTGCTTTTTTGGCCCAAGGAGATATCCTTAGTCCAGAACTCAGCTTCCATGATTCTGCCATTGAAATCATTGTTCCTTCAAATCATCCTTTCTCTGTCCCTTTTAGTCCAGGCTGGCAGTGCTTCTGCTCATACAAATTTTGCTAAAAACTTGTCGGCTTTGCATGCAGTCGACATGGGTCCCAACCATGAGATAATAGAACTTTCCACAGATCCTTCTTGCATAACAGCATTGCCAATCCTGACTTCTACTGAAATGGCTGACTGGATCCATGCTCAGTTAAACCTGCACATGGAGCCCAATTCTCCAGGTACTCACTTTCTCAAAGCTGATGGAGGTCTCTGATAGAGCTGCTGCTCAGAGCACACTATATGGGTAGCCTCAGAATTTTCTAAACAGTCCATTTCTTGTTTCTTTGTGCTTAATAGTTCAGTTTTCAGTTTACCCCTTTCATCTTGCATTTTACTATAAGCTGGAAGGATAAACCAGGCTGCACTTTCCACACTTAGCTTGGAAATCTTCTAAGTTAAATATCCAAATTCATTGCTTTCCATTTCTGCCTACTATCTGACATCAGAACTCAATTTTGCCAAGTTCTCTGCCACTTTAAAACAAGGATCACTCTTCCTCCAGTTTCCAAGAGCACATTCATCATTTCCTTTTAAGATCTCATCATAAGTTCCTTTAGCATCCATATTTCTACCAATAGTCTCTTCAATTAATCTAGGCTTTTCCCTCCAGCACCTACAATTGTTCCAGCCTCTACTTATTACCCAATTCCAAAGCTGTTTCCACATATTTGGTATTTGCAATAGCAATAGCCCACTCTCCTGGTACCAAAATCTGTTTGAATTTTCCATGGCTGCTCAAATAAATACCATGCAATGGGTTGGCTTAAACAATGTCCATTGTAAAATGGCATTAATAGCAGCAACCCATTCATAGGATGCCAGGCAAATATCATTTAATTAATATTATCTACAGCTATAGGAACTATTAGAAATGCCATGAAATCCTATTGCATTTATAAGAAGAAGCCATAAAAAGTAGTAGCCAAAATTTGGAATCTAATCAGTGGTTCTCAAATGGGGGTAATTTTGCCCCGGAGACATTTGGCAATGTCAAGAGGCATTTTTGGTTGTCACAGTTGTGGGATCATATTACCTATTTAGTGGGTAGAGGCCAGGAATTCTACTTAATGCCCTACAATGCACAGGGCATCTCTCTACAACAGAGAATTATCTGGCCCCAAATTTCAATAAAGTTGAGGTTGAGAAGTCCTGAATGTTTAGGGTGACAAGAGACATTTTAACTTTGAGGCTTGATTTCTTCAAAGCAGAGTTAGTACATATTTACTCATTGATTCAGCATTTATTTACTCATTTATTTAATAAAAACTGAGCACCTCCTCATGACACTTCCCTGAAGAGACTGAGCCTGTCCCAGTGCGAAAGACTGACTCGTAGTGCACTCGAGATTAGGAGGCAGATTGATCAAGGGATTTCAAGGGAAAAGTGCAGTCCTATTTCGGGGTCAACAGGGGTTCCATGAGATACTGGGGAAAATTGTAAGTGGGTATTACAAAGGGACAGTTTGGATCAGAGATTGCTATGTTCGTTGTGATATGGGAAAGCTCATGGGGAATCTCTGTTACTCTACTGCATCGCTGTCATGCCATTCCCCACTCCAATGGTTGTCCATACCTGTGAGGTTGAGTTCTTGTGTCACCTTTGCTTGGTTGTGATGTCCAGTTGTTTGGTCAAGCAAACAATGGCCTGATTATTACTGTGAGGGTATTTCACAGTTTTAAACCGTTAGGCAGTTGATTTGCATCTATGACTGATTACATCAACAATCAGTAAGGGAGATTGCCTCCAGCAACTAGAGAAGCCTTATACAGACAGTAGAAGGCCTTGAAATGAGAAGTGATGATTTCAGCAGTCAGAAGAGAGAATTTCTATCTTTATTTTAGGCAGGCAGCTTCTCCTGGAGAATCCATTAAAACCTTTCTTGGAGTTCTCAACTTGTGGCCTGCCCTACAGAATCTGGACTTGCCAATCCCCATGGTCATGTGAGCCAATTCCTGAAAAACATCTCATAATATTTGCATATATATATATCCTGTTGGTTCTGTTCCTCTGGAGAACCCTGACTAATGCAATATCCCGCGTCCAGCCACAATGAAATTCTTCTCAAATCCTTCTAATGGTCTCTGGGTTTTGGTCATCCTGCCCCTTCTACTTGCAGTGCCCCTTGTCACAATTTTCTACCAAATAAAGGCAAAGCATTTTTAAAAGCCTCTATACCACTGTCTGTGGCACCTCAGCAGAAAAAATTAATAACTTCCTGTTCTCTCCGTTATACCCTGAGTAGACGTAAGGGCCCAGCTCCTGTCATCCTCTGCCGTGCAGTCTGAGCTGCCTGCCTGTGTGTCACTGTGTCGGGCCTCATTCTATGCTACCTTTGTTTCTCAGGTACCTAACACAGTGCCTTCCATGATCTGGGTGCCTGTAAACATTGGCTGACTGAGTTAAAGTTATTGAATCCATTTCTGCTTTACAAGCTTGGGTTTTGCCAGCTGGAAAAAACCTTGCTTGTCTAGGAGATAAGATGTGAAAGGAATTAATGGAAATTTCCCTCATAGCTCTCTAAGACCCCTGTGGTGGTGGTTAGGCCCATGTAGGTTTGACAAAGAGTTGCAAGGAACACTCAAGTAACTGCATTAATTAATTCATCTATCCTTGCATTAGTTTATTCATCAGATATTTATTGACTCCTGTGCAGACACTCTGCTAATGAAGGGGACACTGTGATAAATGAAACAGATACGGTATTTGCTCTTAGGGAGCACAAGGTTTTCTGGAGAAAATAGATAGAAATGCAAAGGTAACTTGACTCTGTGATGGATGCAATGAATGAAGTGCCAAGAGCAATCACTTGATGGCTTTTTTTCCTTCCTGCCCGCCTGCCCTGTGCTTCTGTAGCTTTCAGGGACTGATCAGCCGTCAGAGCTTATGCTCTCACAAAGAGTTTATATTCTTCCTGAGGCCTGTTTGTCTCCACCAAACCAACATTTACATACTTGTTTTTAGTTCCACTTTCTCCATGGTGATGTACTGATCTTTGGATCATGTACCTTATTTCCTACTTTTGTAATATGGGGAGGTTGGACCAAAAGGTGGTGAAGATTCGTGATTAAAAGGGGATATGTTAGATTGTATATATGGCAACAGAATAAAAAGTTTCAGAAGAATCCATGGAACTACACGACACAATGAACTCTAAAATAAACCTTGGACGATAGCTAAAAGTACAATTATAAAAATGTGTCATAATCAATTGTAATAAATGTTCCACACTGGATGCAGGGTGTTAATAATGAGTGGTGTGTGGGAATCCCATGTTCTATGCATGATTGATCTATAACCCACAAGTTCTCTAATAAAGAAACAAAAAGAATCTCTCCACTTTAAAATTCTTAATAATCTTGATCAACACTGAGATTGTCCTGGTTTATGAGGTAAGCACTTGAGATTTAAATTATCTCCTTAAAAACAAGCAAAGCAAAGTGGCATAAAAATAAACAACAATAATGAAGAATAAAAGAATTCTCATTGACTCCCCCAATTGAAAACACTATGTATGTCATTATCAACAACGGACTTTTTATTGAAAACTTGCTGAATCCCAGGCACTGAACTAAGCTCTTAATATCCATACATTAACTTAAATTCTCAAACCAGCTCTGGAATTATTCCCATTTGACAGCTGAGCCAGCTGAGATTAAGAGGCATAACTTGACTGAGGTCACATGGCTACAAGATGTAAGAGTCTGTACTAGGACCAAGGACTCTCTGACACTAAAGTCTTTGATCTTTATCCATATTTCCTACAGCCTTCCTGCCCCTAAACTGTATCCTATGGCTGTGTAACACCTGCACAAAGTTGAAGCATGGCGGTCCTTCCTTACAGAAATTAAAATTTTATAACATGTTGTGAAATGTTGCATCTGGAGGCACCTGCAAGTCCTTCCATTTGCCTCTTTTCCCTACAACACATCTTAGTCAGTCCTTATAAACAGCAAATATGAGAAATTTTAGCAAAGCAATGGCTTAGCCTGCTAAGCACAGAAACTCAGCTTAATATGATTTTACAGTTGGTTTTAACATCTCTGTGCCCCACTCTGCAAATGGTAAATAAAGGGAAAATGTGCACACTCAGATCTGTATGATTCCATTATGGATATATCTAAGGGCCATTCACAGACCTTCAATTTTTTTTTTGCCTCATCTTGTAAATATTTGATATTCATAGGGGTGAGGTGAAGGAAATTCAACCTCTCTGTAAGATTGCTGGAACCCACCTTTGTAATTACTGACAAAGCAAAATCAAATGTCACTGAAATAATGAATCTTGGTTGTATGAATATAACTTATGAATCTGTGGCCAAGAGGTGGTAGAAACGAAAGGTGCACCAGTTATATTCAAGATCATTAAAAGGTTCCCATTTAAAGACTTTGAGGCCAAAGTTTTTTTATTTTTTATTTTATTTTTTTTTTAAAGAACATTGACATAGGTTCTGAAGGCCTGAGTCTTTTTAGTTCCACAGAATAGCAGTGATCTTAACGTTTCTTGTTACATATCAAGCAAGGTGTTGGCTCTGACTTCAGATACCAGCCTGTTCATGGTTTCCACGACTCTGCCCTACATGTTTTCAAACAAGCGTGATATTAAAAGTCCTGGGAACTGGAAAGCAAAGAGTGTGACCATAATATTGCAAGGTGGAAACAAATGTAGCTGTTGACTTGAAGAAGTAAAGTAACTTGCCCATTTCTTAGAGTGTATGACCCTGGTGAAATTTTTAACTGCTGTAAACCTTGCACTCCTCATCGGTAAACCAGGAATATGAAAACCTGCCTTGTAGGGTCGTTATGAGGATTAAAGGAAATACCAGCTGGTGAATTTATATTGTAGATGCTGTTATTGGAAGGGGCAGATGTGACTCTGCCTCCTTTCATCTTACCCACCATCACAGAATCACTCTTGAGTCCAGTTTGCAAACCACAAAGAGAGTGTGAATGGCTGGGCAGATGTAAGGACACAAACCAGGCCCAGCAAATGTTAGAATTTTGATCCTTCCCTGCTATTTCCCTCTTGATTAATGAAAATCACTATGGCTAATGGAAACATCTCTCTCTCCACCTTTCTCTTCCTTCATGCTGTTATTCCCAATAGGCTTCTACAGATGGGCCAACGTTCCACTATTAAAACGTTTTTATGGTCATTTTATCTTTTTCTCTTTATCTGCCAATGTAAATCTTGATAGAAACTATTATAGAGCACACTCCTCCCCTCCTGTAACTTTCTACAAGCAAAAGTGGTTCCCATGGATGCCTCTTTCTTTTCTGAGAGGGACTCATTTAATGAAAAATGGACAGTTCAGGCACTACACACCAGAGACACCTGGCAATGAAATGCTGGCAGGACTTGTGTAAAAGCGTTCAGCATTCATGACCTTTCCCATCAGCTGTTTCCCTCCCTTTTCCCCAGCATACCATTTAAGGTAAGTTACTCATTCATTTTAAGGATCCATGTTTCTGTGCCAGGCACTGTACCCAATGGTAAGGATATAAGTGGATTACAACCTCTGCATCCAGACTGGTTGCCCTAAGTGCTGATCAAATGGATAACCATATACACAAACGTTCCCTCATTCAATTCCCAGTGTAAAGACCTGCATTTCTCATTGCATGGGTTAGAGCTAGATGATCTAGAAGGTTTTCCACGGTCTATAAAGGGGAAGTAGAAGAGGACACACAGCGTGTGATATGAGGTAGAAATAAAGCTACAGAGAGAAATTGGGGCCATTTCAGAGAAGAAGGGTTTAGATTTAATTCAATGAGCAGATGATATTTATAGAAGACTTTTGAGAAGGAAAGAGCCATAATGGAAAGGTTTCCAGTGTTAGAGCTACTACCTGAGCTTGAAACTACTACCCAGGGTTCTTCTTTTTTTTAATCTGGTTATGTCATTGACTTTTTGGTGCATTGCTTCCCCACTGCACCTCTCTGCGCTGGTCTGGGATGCCTTTTTTCTTTTTTCACCAGGAGGTCCTGGGGCTCGAACTCAGGTCCTCCATATGGTAAACGAGAGCCTAATTGCTTGAGCCACAGCCGCTTCCCTACCCAGGGTTCTTGTTGCAAGTGTAAATTGTTTATTGAGGATTTATACTTAATTAAGTATGGCTACGAAATAACATTATATATTCCCAATTCATAGCTATGTGCTATGTCAAATTATCCTTCCTATTTCCTGATGTCAGATTTAGTATTTAATATCTCTTTCTGGTCATTTTCAGTGATCATATTGAACTCTTATATGGCAAAGACAGCAGCCATCAAAGCCCTGTTATATTTTCCTTTAGGGCTCAACTTCCCTAGCAGGGGTGTGTGGGGGTGGGGGGGTAAGGACATGTAATTGAGTTCTAGCTAAAGGAAATGAGTTCTAGCCCGTGGGCAAAGTGATATAAGGCACTGTTAAACTTGCTAGTAAACAATCTACCATCAGCAGATCCACAGAAAGATTTTGAGGTACGAAAGGATGGCTGAGTCACTAGATGGAAAGAACTTGGGTCTCTGAATGACCATGTGGAGTAAGTCCTCAATCCTGACTCAAATTATACTGTGATGGAAGCATGGCAGAAATCTTAATTTGTTAAAATGCTGAGATTGTGGGTTTAAAAAAATTTTTTTTAATAACTAAGCCTCCACTGACTAATACAACATGGAATTGCTGCTTACAACACAGCTCCCATTAGACATTGAATATTGGCTCTGGCGCTGGAGACAATTTTACCCCTAGATCCTGTCTTGTCACCAGTCTGGCCACTGTCTCTAAGGCTAGACTGCACTCTCCACTGTCACCAGATCTTTGCAAAACTAAGTGTAGATTTAAGGTCTGGTGTGTCTAATTGTCTGACACACCTGCCCTTGCTCTGGTTGCCAAGGAGACTGTGAAAATGATCATCTAACCTTTTCTGTGTTTATTGTGAGAAGTGGGCCTTGCCTTCTAATAATCTCATAGAGTGAAATAATTCTAAAACAAGTTTTAAAACAAGATTTAAAAAGGCAAATGCCCATTTCACAAATGATACTCTATCATTGACTAGCTATGAAGACTTGAGCAGAAATGTAATCTCCCTAAGAATGATCTTCACCTGAAAAATGGCTAAAATGTTAGCTACCAGTGAGGAATGTGGTGAAAGGCTATGAAGATAATGTTTGTAAAGCGTTTAGCCCATGTGTCTGCACATAGTAAACAAGCAGTAAGCATTAGTTATTATTACTAGAGTAACTTAGTGATAATTCTTTTAGGAACACTATGCAGTTAAAGATACTTCATTTTTTATGAAAAAACTAAATATTAAGGTTTGTAAAATTAATGGCCAAAATGTTATTTGTTACAGAAATCTTTAGGCATTCACAGTGATCTAGATAACCTTGCTCAAGGTGCTTAGAAAAGCAGCCAGACCGCTGGCTCCAGGGTTCTGTCCCGCTGAGCTTCTGGATCAACTGCAGCTAGTCCAAGTTCAGCCAAAGCCTCTTGCAGCGGTGAAATTTTGGTTTTTAAACGTTAGAGGAATAGTCATATTAATAACAGCTGTCACAATATTGATCAGTTGCTAAGCTCTTTATAAACAGTCTTTTCTTTTATTGTTATAACCACTCTATCAGGAAGTTATGATTATTATCTCCATTATATTGAATGGAAAACTGAGGTTCAAGGTGGTTGATTTGCTAAGGTCACAAAGCCAGTGAGAAGTGAAGAGAGAACAGGAACCCCAGGCCCCTGTGACTCTAAAGGCTATGTGCTTAAATACTGTGTTGTGCTCTTTTCCAAGCCAAGTTCCTGCTAAGCCTCTTTTTGAGCCAGGAGCTAACTAGGATGATTGTGTTTGCTGAGAAGTGGGGGTGAAGGACACTAAAAGGAAAGAGGAAGGTAGTAAATAGTCAAAAACCAACACTTGCACCATCCCCTGTGGCTGATGAACTGGGTGACCTGAGGACAATGCACATTACCGCCCTCAGCCTCTGCCCTGGACTGTAAAGTAAGGATAAAAATATCTCATTTTTAGAGAGGATGGGAAATTAAATGAGTTTCAATATGTTAAGCACTCTGTAAACTGTAAAATATGGCACATATGAATGTATTATTATTGGCTACAAGAGGAACAAATAGAGAAAAAGAAAGGTAATCTAATCATTCATATTAAGATGAAATATAGTTGTTACACAGTTGGGAAAATCCCAGACTTGGAAATTAAATAGGCCTGTGTTTGAATCCTGCCTTTTCACACCTCAGGCAAATCATGTAAACTCTGTGAGCTTCAGATTTCTTTAAGTAAAATGGAGATGCTATTACTCACTTATATGGAATCTGAGCTTATCTTCCTTCCCCTTCTTTTTTCCTTCCATTTATTCATTCATTCATTCCAACATTCCATGTCAAAATCTTATCTATTCTTTTAGAGAAAAAGGTGGCTAATCAGATGAGATACCTGGAAGAGAGTTAGACTTCCAGGTCCAGTCCAAAGTCCAGGACAGAATAACTGGCTGGTGGCCAAGCTTGTCATCCTCAGTGGCTTAACTGAGAAGCAACTACTTGTGTTTGTGAAAGCACAAACATTCCCACCCCGCCCCACATACACAGCCATATGTATCCTCACACAGACACACACACACACACACCCCTCACAGAGAAAACTCTCCTACAGAGGTGCTTGTCTTAGTTTGCTAAAGGCTGCCAATGCAAAATGCCGGAAATGGGTTGGCTTTCATAATGGAAATTTACTAGGGTAAAAGCTTACAGTTCTGAAGCTGTGAAGATGTCCAAATCAAGGCATCATCAGAGATACTGTCTCCCCAAAGGCTGGCTACTGGCGATCCTGGACTACCTCTACGTGGCAAGGCACAGTGGTCTCTGCCAAGGTCTCTGCCTCCAGGCTCACTTTCTCCTGGAGCTCAGATGTGGGCAATCAGGCAAAAGGCAGGTATACAGGTGACTCTTCAGGTCTCCAGAGCTGAGCTGTGGGTGATCAGGCGTATGACCCCCCTCTCCCCTCTCCACCAGGCCTCTCTCTTTAAGCCTCATGGGGGCCTCTTTCTGTGCGTCCGTGCTTTGCTGATCCCAGCCTCTCTCAATTTCTCTGCCTCTGCCACTCTTCTTTGTGTGTCTCTGCTTTTAGTTCGCCATTTATAAAAGAATCCAGTAGAGAATCAGGACCCACCCTGGTTCCTGCAGTCTAATCAAAGGCCCCTAACTGACTAAACATAAGGTCCCACATACAATAAGTTCACATACACAGGAATGGGTTAGCTTAAGAACATAATTTTCTGGGGTCCACAAAAGACTCAAACCAGCACAGTACCTATTTAAAGAAGCCCAAGTCTGAAAGATTGATGATAGTGAAAAGACTGAAAAATGTTTGTAGCAAATATGACAAATATTTAATAGCATTAGTAACAAGTTTTGACAAATTGGTTAGCAAGCTACAAAAGCTCTTGAAAAATATGTGTGCAGCAAAATGTTGACAGTAGCTAATTTCAGATGGTAGGAATATTGAAAATTATCATTTCCATTCTTTGTAATATCATACTTATGCAGAGATCAGAAACAGGTCATTTGGTAATGAAAAATACAAACCACTAATTAACATTTTAGGAACATTTAAAAGAACATTTTAAGAAACTAATAAACATATTAAGAATATTGTTAGACATTTTAAGAAATTTAATCTTACTAGTTGATCAAATATGTACAAATGAAAACAAGAGCAAGGCACTATGTTCTGCTTATCCAGTTGGGAATATTGTTTTGAAAATACTGATTTTTTTTCTCCTTGAAAACTGATAGCTATGGCCACCAACAGTTGAGCCTATTTCTGCTGGGTCATTAGGGAAGGACAGTGAGGAGATGGCCAAACTGAGGCAACATACCACGTGATGGACAGTATTTCAAGAGCTGCAATGGATGGAATGTGTTTCTGGTGAGCCGAGAAGGGCTTCCGCCACCTTGTCATTTTCCCTAGAAGGTTGCCCAGATGAGTGAGGTGACACACGAGGCTTAGTGTAAACTGCTTGCTCTATTAGCGGAACAGGGAGAAGAAAAACCCATTACAGGAAAATTCAAGCAGGAGCACGCTACAAAGACTCCCAGAGGACCAGAGGGAGAACTACCCTCTGAACGCTGACTGCAACAAGGGGACCAACTCACTGCCAGAGTTAGGGAGAGAAGCAGGGGCAAATGACCGATAGGGGAGACCATGAAGTTGTCACTACAATTGTGTTCTTGTCTAAGTAAGACTGTGCTGCTTCTCACAGCTTCATTCACTTTATTTGCTTTTGGAGTGTGAAGGCAGGAATAGAGAGCAAAGGAGACTAAGAAAAGCATTAAGAGAAAGGGAACAGGGGGAGAGGAGAGAGCAGAGACCGAGACAATTGTCAGGTCATACCCAGTCATTGCCTCGGCTTCTGCAGTTATGCCGTGCAAGTTTCGCTAGGGGGATTTGGATTGGCTGTGGCAGGTGATAACACCTTAGGTTAATTGAATATTTATATTTATGTGAAGGTAGGTGTAACATATATATCTATATATGCGAATGGAGGAGGCAGTTATTTATTTATTTTAAAAAGTTTTGGGCTTACAAAACAAACATCCATAGTATACAGGATTCCCATACATCAGCCCTCCACCAACACCTTGCCTTGTTGTGGAACGTTTGTTACAAATGATGAAAGAACATCATCAAAATATGGACTGGTAATTATGGTCCATAGCTTATATTTGGTGTATTTTTCCATAAACCACACTGTTATTAACACCATATTTTACTATTATACATTTTTTATACTTCATGAGAGCACATTCTCATATTTGTACTGTTAAGCACAGTCCATCATCACCACAGGGTTTGCTGTGTTATATCATCCCATGCTTTATACAATTGATTCAAAGTGCATACTATTGGCTCTCAGATTCATCACAGAGTTGTGCTGTCATCTCCTCAGTCAATTTTAGAATGTTTTCATTATTCCAAAAGGAAAAATCCCATAGTCCCGATAGCCCTCTCACATTGACCCTTAACATTGATGTAATACCTTCTTTGCTATTGATGCACGAATATTACAATATTACTGTTAACTATAGTGCATAAGTTGTATTAGTCAGCCAAAGGGGTGCTGATGCAAAGTACCAGAAATCTGTTGGCTTTTATAAAGGGTATTTATTTGGGATAGAAGCTTACAGTTACCAGACCATAAAGCATAAAGTTACTTCCCTCACCAAAGTCTGTCGCCATGTTTTGGAGACAGATGGCTGCCAACATCTGCAAGGGTTCTTAAGAAGAAGAGGAAGCTGGTCCCAGCTTCTTCCAATATCAGCTGTAGTCCGGGATAAGTCTCATCTCTCTCCCAGAGCTCATTTCTCTAAGGGGTCAGCTGCTCTGCTCTCTCCACTAGGCCAACTGTAAACTATCAGGCTAACAGCTTGTCTCTCTTCCCGGGGCCTCTGCCGTGTCTAATGGAGCCTTCTCTTTTTCCTCATGTATCTGTTTCTCTGTGTATTTACTTCCTGGGGCTCCAGCTCAAAACTCCAGCATCAAAACTTTGCAGTATAGTTTTCTCTGTGAGTCCCCACCTACCAAGGGGTCACAGACTATACATCCTACTGAAGTGGCCCAATCAAAGCCTTAATCATAATTTAATCAGGTAAAAATGAAAGCTCTGAATCCAATATAATCTAATATGCCCAGAGGAACAGACCAGTTTACAAACATAATCCAATGTGTATTCATAAATAATATCAAACTGCTACAGTTTTATTTTCCCATGTATCATCATATTCTTAACATCTTATAATAGTGACACACATTTGTTCTAGTTCATAGAAGAATATTCTTGTATTTGTACTATAAATCACAATCCTCATCCACCACCAAGTTCACTGTTTTACAGTCCCTTGCTTATCCTCTAGATTTCTTTCAAGTGACATTTGTCTCTAGACTACCTTTTCAGACCCAATCATGTTTATAACTCAGCAATGATGGTTATACTCACTATAATGTGGTACCATCAACTCTATCCATTTCCACACCTTTACAATCAACCTAATTAAAAATTCTACATACATTGCACATCAGCTCCCATCCTCAATCCTCATCCTATCTCCTAGTAACCTATACTCTAGAGTTTACCTTCATGAATTTACTCATCATATTTAGTTCATAATAGTTAGACCATACAATATTTGTCCTCTGTGTCTGGCTTATTTCACTCAACATAATGTCTTCAAGGGTCATCAATGTTGCCATATTCTTCTTACAGCTGAATAGTATTCCATTATATGTAATTACCACATTTTGTTTATCAACTCATTGGTTGAGGGACACGGGTTGTTTCCATTGTCTATCAATTGTGAATAATGCTGCTATACACATCAGTGTGCAAATGTCAGATAATGTCCTTGCCTTTAGGTCTTCTGAATATATTCCTAATAGTGGAATTGCTAGATCATATGGCAGCTCTATATTTGCTTCCTGAGGAACAACCAAACTATCTTCCATAGAGGCTCCACCATTCTACATTCCACCAACAGTGAAGGTGTGTTCCTATTCTGCACATCCTCTCTAGCACTTGCAGTTTTCTGGCTTTTTTGTTTGTTTGTTTGTTTTTAAAATAATGATCATTCTATAAGGAAGGTGTGAGATGATAGCAAAAGTAGGATAATATAAGCATAATTAAAGATAATTGCAATAGATTGATATTTATGAAATGTGTTTAAATTCATTAATTCATATTAGATATAAAAAAGGCAAAAACAGGTTTTTTTTAAAATAAAACTTTATTGGTCACTTTTCTGTATGGTTTTTCACCACTGTATATTTTAGAGAATACCAGGGAACCATCTCATTATTTTGAAAATTGGTAAGTAAATGGAGGTGTTTTGCCTTTCTTAACAATCTGTATTTCAGGTAAGCTAAATAATTGATGAGAGTTAGTATTTCTATAGAAATATTTCTGCTAATAAAAGGAATTAGGAATGACAAAATTAGTATATGACAATTTCGTAACCCCTAATGGATTTATGGAATTAGGCAATGATCATCAATGGCTATTAACATTCCAAGGATGTAAGCAAACGTTGCATATTTTATGAGATAATTATAGGCCGCCACCTAGGAAGTAATCTTGGCAAACAATTTAACCTGAATCAAATCAAACCTCTAGATCTAACCACCAATTTACAGAAAATATAAGGGAACATGGGAGATGCAATCACCAAAACCAGAAAACCAGATTGTAGGAAATTCTACAATTCAAACCACTCAGTTTCCTCAAAAAATTTGCAACACAAAAAAGTAAAGATGGAGATTGAAACTTATGAATAAAAGATGACAGAGCAACCATTTGCAGTGTGTAGACCTTACTTGAATCCTTACTCAAACAAGTAAAATGTAACAACAACAAAAAAATATTCTCAATTATTCCCCTAACCAAAACTGCTTCACTTATTTGTTTTAACTTCTTCTTCACTGTACGCACTAGATATTTGACCCCTGTTTCTATCCAAACTGCCTCCTCTTTTGCAAACTAATAGAAACAGGACTTGAGCATTGCAAACATTCTCAGCATCATAAAGCCTGATATTTTATCTATTTGTTCTCTGTTCTGTCCTTAGCATCTAGAATATTAACTGGAACTTAGTAAGCACTCAGTTAGCCTCTGTTGAATGAATGAATGCATGCCTTTTATATTTAAAGATAGAGTTGGGGTTTGTCTCCAGGTTTTCGGATTCCCAAGCTGATGTAATTGCCCCCTCACCAGTGCAGGAGATGTTGCTGATTGCCTGTCCCATAAGCTCTCTCGGCACACCCGAGTTGACAGACCAAGCTAGGTTCCAGCACACTGTCAGCTTCCCAGCTCAGGTGCCTATTGTCTTCTTCCCTGCCTGGTGGCTTTCTTCTGTGGGCAACTAAACTCAACTCCAAAGGACATGGCCACGAATGCCCCAGTTGCAACCTTCAACTAATGGGGAACAGGAGCTGGGGGAAGGAGGCCTTCCTCCTTCTGGTGGGCCAGTACTGAGATGTGTTTCACGTGGTGTCTGAAAGCATCCTCAGGGGAACTGAACCCAGTTTCCACCACAGATACCTGGTCATTAACTCATCTGTTGTTTATTGACTTGTCCCTTCCTTCTGTCACTTTCTCACCTGTGCTTCCGAGGAACACCTCCCTTGAACTACCAGAGCTCTTTGCCTCAGGATCTGCTTTGAGGGAAATTTAAAGTTTAAGACACCCATGCCTTCTCCCTCCACTTACGTGATCTAAACTTTCTATAGTGAAAAAAACATGGCTGTCCCAAAGTCTTGATAAATATATTTAAGCCTCACAAGTCTTTGTGGAGTAAGTATCATCATTCTTAGCGATGAGAAAACTGAAGCTCAGAGAAGTTAACTAATTTATCCAGTATAATCCTGGCAGATATTGTTGGGGCCATAATTTCCATGCAGCTCTGACAAATTACAGATGCCACATACTTTTAGCTGTAAAGTGGTGTGTTTCTGCATTTCTGGGCTATGGTGGCCAAAAGAGCTAAATTAAATTCTCAATTCAAGATTTCATTTAGGAATCTCAATTTCATCCAGTTCATTAGCAAGCATCTTATATTTCAACATTCTAGAGCTTGCATTGAACAAAAGATTTATATCCTATATATTACTGTTTCTTGTCTTTGCACAATTCCTCTTACGTTATTAAGGGGCAAACTGGAGGAAATTTTTCTTTAAAAGGAGAAAAAAGTAGAAGTAGATAAAATAAGGTCTTTTAACAGTTTTAGACCACAAAGTTACTTTGAAAATAAATGGCATATCAAGGAGATAATTTTAATCTTGGATTTAAGACAAGTCCCTTGTAAGATTTTCTGTTTGTTTTACTTATTTTTTTATTTTGATCTGACCATAGTTTGCACCATCAGACACATTTTCAAGTCTATGGTCATGTACTGGCATTATCTATGTGTGCCTTTTTGTTGTTGTGGTTCATTTTAAGAACAACTGAAAAAATATTAACACAATGTTCAGGGACCCAATAGCAGGAGAATCAGGAGTGACTGGGGAGGGAGAAGGGAAGAAGAGCCTGGAGGAGGATTTGCTCCAGGGGAAGATGGGAAACTCCTGGTGTCCCTGTAAATGGTGCAGGAAAGATAAGAAGGCTAGGGATCCAGCCACATTTATACTTAGTCCCACTTTGTAGTGATAGCCACACTCTTTGGATTAGGAAACTGGTGAAGCCTGGGGAAAGGCAGTCTCCACCAGACTTTTAAACATGATTCTTCCACCTATTCCTTTTAATTGGAGCCCCTTTCCTTTTCTCCAAGGCAACTGTTTTAAAACTTATCTGCCCTTTCCAAGCCTTCTCACTCCTGAGTTCTTTTCACTCACAACAAATGATCTGCTGTTATACATGCTTTCTAAATTAGGGGTGGTTTTCTCCTGCTTGAAACCAAACTTAATATTGGTGGATTTAACATAATAAATGGGACAGAATTTTCAGATCACTAAAGGACCTGGTAAATGATCAGAAGTCTTCCCTAGGTTTCCTTTATTTCTACTAAATCTTCACTGGTTTCCAAATTCTGCTTGTGAAATTAGGGCTTCTTTTTAAAATGCCTGAGAATATCTGGAAACCCCCTGTGATAGTTTGGAGTTATTTTATGAATCCTAAAAAGAAAAAGGTTATGTTCTTGAACTAATCCATTCCTATGGGTGTGGAGTCCTTTTGATTAGACTACATCAGTGAGGCATGACTCAAGTTGGGTCTCGTCCTTTTACTGGAGCTGTATATAAATGGAGACACAGAGAAAGACACGCAGAGAAAGGAAGCTTCCATTTTGATCCTGCTATGTGAGACAAGATTCAAGGATTGCTAGCAGCAAAGCTTAAGCATGAAGCCCCCAAGAAGCTGGGCCTATTGAGCAGCTCAGGGCTGAACAGATGATCTATATGCCTGATAGCTCACAGCTGAACTAGGGAATAAAGTGGAGCATCCAAGACTGAGAGAGAAGGCCCGGAAAGAGATAAGCCCTATGCCTGATTGCCCACAGATGAGCTCTGGGAGATGGTAGATTCTGGAGGGGAAGGCGGAGCTCGGCAAAGATCGGCTGCCATCTTTGCCAGTGGCAAGACACCAGGATCGCCAGTTGCTGACTTTGGTGAGAAAGCATCTCTAATGGTGCTTTGATTTGGAAATTCCATGGCTTCAGAATTCTAAGCTTTTCCCTAAACACAATACCCATTATAAAAGCCAACCCATTTTTGGTACTTTGCAAAGGTACCAAACTAAGACATCTCCCACTTCATAAGCACCTCTTTGTGATCAGGGAGTCACAGAGGTTTTGTCTCCTTCGAAGGGTTTATTGATAGGGCCCATTTTGAAATCTATTATGGAACAGCAGTGATCATGTTCTAATATCCCATCATAACTCCATTTCCACACTTTAGGGGTGGCACATGGGCAAGTGTTTTTTAGTGGTAATATCAAGTAATAGTATGTCAGTATTATCTCATCACAGGACTTTTAACTGGAATGTTGCTGATTTCTGTTAACATAACTGTTGAGGATTGAATCATGTCCCCCCCAAAAGACATGTTGAAGTCTTAATTGTGTTCCTTTGGGTGCAAATAGACTTTTGAAGATGGTATTTTAGTTAAGTTGTGGTGAAATTGAATCAGTGAGTCTTAATCCATATGAGTGGAGGCCATATAAAGACAGGAGATTTGGACACAGCAGAGAAAACCATGGGGAGAAGCCAGAGAGGAGAAAGAGATCACCATGTGACAGAGGACTGACATCACCAGAGCCCTACTGGCCTGGGAGAAAGCGTGACTTTGCCAACATCTTGACTTTGGACTTCTAGCTTTCAAAACCATGAGACAATGATGGTGTTTAAGCCAATCCATTGTGTGAGATTTTTCATAACAGCTCTAGCAAGCTATGACAATGCCTGTCTTTAGAAATTTAATGCTATTATCCAGGTATTTACTGTATGGAATAATAAATAAGGCAGTTGAGGATCCCTGACTACCCTCCATACAACTCCTAAACTCTCCTAGAAATATCTGAAATATGAGATATATACTTTTAAAGAAGAGTTATCTCAAAAGTCATTGAATAAGCTACTGGAAATGATATTAAATATACACATAGTTTGTATTTAATTGGAAGTAAAATTTCAGGTTCCTCAAAATGGATATTGATGGCTTGCTGCACTTCAAGATACCTAATGGCACAGAACATCTTCTTTGGTTGCTTACTCTGGGCCTAGTTTTGAGTCCTATATGTGTACCTTATAGAATTCATAGATACTCTGGCATTTATTACACAAATTCCAATGTGTGCCTGACTCCTTGGGTATTTTTTCTGTATTGAATTATACTTTTCATACAATAACATGCCAAGGTATTAAGCATATACTTCAGTGAGTTGATTTTTTTTTTTTTTTTTTTTTTTTTTTTTTTTTATTTTTTTTTTTAGGTACTGGGGACCAGGGATTGAACCTGGGACTTCATATGTGGGAAGCTGGTGCTCAACCACTGAGCCACACTGGTTTCCTTGAGTTTTTTTGTTTTGTTTTGTTTTGTTTTTTTCATTTGTTTGATTTTTTTTTTTAAGGAGGCACTGGGAATTGAACTCAAGACCTCCCATATGGGAGGCAGGAGTTTAACCACTTGAGCCACATCCGCTCCTTTCAGTGAGTTTTGACAAGTACACAATGCACACATGTAGCCAATGCCCAGATCAAGATCTAGAAAATATCCAGCACTCCAGAGAGTCTTTTTGTGCCCCTTTCTACACAATTATTGAAATTCTCAGTCT
The DNA here is from genome assembly GCA_029593785.1 of Cabassous unicinctus. Classification (NCBI taxonomy): domain Eukaryota; kingdom Metazoa; phylum Chordata; class Mammalia; order Cingulata; family Chlamyphoridae; genus Cabassous; species Cabassous unicinctus. The sequence goes on along the minus strand of JAQZBX010000370.1, from coordinate 69,652 downwards.
TCTAGAAAATGGAAAAGAGTAAATTTACCTTGGGATACCTCATAATGTCATGTGCTGGTAGACTAACTTTAATCTTTCATTGGGTACCGTTTTAGTTTTCCAAAGAGCTGCTGAAACAAGGTACCAGAAATGGGTTGGCTTTTATAAAGGGGATTTATTTAGGGTAAAAGCTTGCAGTTCCAAGTCCATGAAAAGTCTAAACCGAGGCTCCATCAGAGATGCTTTTTTACCAAAGTCAGCTACCACATGTTGAAGCAAGATGGCCACCAATCTCTGCCAAGGTTTAAGCTCAGCTGAGGGCAACCAGGCATAGGGCTTGTCTGTTTCTGGGCCTCCTATATCAGTCTAGGCTGTTCCACTCTCTTCCCAAGTTTAGCTGTGAGTTATCAGGTATATAGCAGGGTTCACCTCCTCTTGAGCTGCTCCGTGGCCCAAGCCTCTAGGGTCTTTGTGCTTAAGTGATCTTCTAGTCCTCTTTCTTACATGACAGGATCAAACATGGAAGGATCAAACATGGCTCTTCCTTTTCCTGTGCCTGCATGAGCCTGTCTCTTTCTGTGTTTCCATTTATATCAGACCCAACACCCTGAGTCATGCCTCACTGACTTAGTTCAATTATAAACCTTAAAGTGATCTTATCAAGAAATCTAATCAAAGTCCCCTTAACTGAATTCAATGCAATCAAAGAGTATAATACCCACAGGATAGATTAGTTTAAAAAATGTAATCTTTCTCCTTTTGGGATTCATAAAATAATCTCAAACTGCCACAGGTACTCTGTTCTCTCAATTTATCCCTCTGTAAGATCTTTTTGCAGAATAAATTGTATAACCTTGACTTGACACTTATAGTAGGCAGAATTCTAAGCTGTCCTTCCGGTTTTCCTGCCCCTCTTATACAAGCCCTGCATAATCCCCTGGACTGTGAAGATGATGGATTTTATTCTTGTACATAGGCTTCATCATTTGCAATAGTTGACCTTAAAATAGAAAGATTATCTGGATGGACCTCACATGAGTCCTTTAAAATTTTTTAAAAAGCATTTTCTCTGATTGGTCACAGAAGAGGAAGTCAGAGAAGGATTTCACATGGGGGAGGTTCTTGGTTGTTGAGATGGAAAGGGCCCCAATAACAAGAGCCTGAGAGAAGCTTCTAGTTGCTGATAGTGGCTCCAGCTGATAGCCAGAAAGGCAATGGGTACCTCAGTCTGACTATAAGGAACTGAATTCTACTGATAACAAGAATTAGCTTCGAAAGGGAATTTTTCCCAAGAGCTTCCTCCAGATGAGAACTCAGCCCGAAAGATACCTTGATTTTGTCTTTGTAATTATCTTGATCAGAGAACCCAGTCTTGATGAGTGTGACTTTTGACCTATAGAATTGTGCACTAATAAATGGCTGTTGTTTTAAGCCACAAAGTGTGTGGTAATTTACTATGCAACGAAAGAAAACAACACTGCAGTTAGAGTGTGAGTATATTATGTTATATACAAGAAACCAATTATTCTTTATTCTTAATTATCTCTTATTTCTGGACTGAGTACAGAATCATGGAGAGAGGATACTGTAAGTTTACATGGCATAGAAAGTGGATATATCAATGGGTAAAGAAATGGAAATATTTCTGCAATTTTCTGTAAAACAGAAGGTGCAGTTCTAAGAACTTTGTACATATTTTGCCTTATCTTAGAACCTAATATGATGCTTGGCCTAAAGTTGGAAAGAAATATTTATTGAATCATTTTGACTTCATTGATACATATTTTGGCATTTCCAACTTTTATTTTCTCTACAATTGTTGAAGTCTTGAATAATCAAGAGTTGATTGGGGGACGGATGTGGCTCAAATGGTTGGGCATCTGTCTCCCATATGGAAGGACCTGGGTTTGATCCCCTGGACCTCCCGGTAAAAACAAAACAAACAAACAAACAAACAAAAAGAGTTGATTGAACCTACGTTTCTGTGAATATTCATCTTGTTTTTGTCATATGTTTGCTTTCTTGATTGCTGGAACAATAACTATTTCTGTTTTCCTTTTTGCTGAAAAACTACAATCCTTATATGGTAAATGAAAAACAATTTCACAATCTCATAACTATCAGGAGGGAAAAAAATATTTATACCACTAACTAATCTAGAAACTTATAACATTCTTCATTGAAAGGATCGATTTCAAAATGAGGCATTTTCTAGGACTAAAATTTTCTCAAGAAACTCTCATGTAGTATTACACTTTGAAGTGCATGGTTTCATTTGATGAACTATGAAGAGTTGAAATTATGACCTACATTTTATAGACAAAGAAATCAATGCCCTAAGAGGTAAAGCAGCTTGCCCAATGCCCCACAATCAGAAAGTGAGAAACTAGGGTAGAACTTAAATGGGGCCCAGAGCTCTTTCTGGGATATAGGGTTGCCATTTAGCTTATCAAACTATTTCTGACTTCCCATTGACTCATTAATAAAAGTTGACCTCTTTATTAAAACTCAATACAAGACAAGGGCACAATATTCCAAAGATCCAAATCAAACTCTAGGACACGCTTCTAAGACTCTGAGGAAGACAGATATCTGTCTGTGAAGAATAATATATGGGACAAAAGGTCAATACTAGATTCTAATTTGAGTTTAACATTCTTTAGAAATATATTTTAAATTGAGAGTTTAAGCAAGGGAAAAAGACATATGAAATTACACAGTAAACGCCTCATGTTATCCCCATTCATCATTGGAATTTTATTTTTTTAACCTTGTTTAAAAATGTGTGGAACAGAAGTGAGGTAATTGAATGTTTAGAATGTTTACTCATTTGCTTATTCAAAAAAGATTATCATTCACCAACTAAAGGAAGGTAGAGTGCTTGATGATAAAATTAGATCGAAAAAGATAAGTAAAGCCATTATTAATAATGGCTAACATTTATTTAATACTTATTGTATGCCTGCCTCTGTTTTAATTGTGTTATATATATTAACTACCTAAGAGGTAAGTACTATAATTATAAACATTTTTACATATAAATGGGGTGCAGAGAGGTTATATGATCTTCTAAAATTCACCCAGTCAATAAGTTGGAGGGGTGGATGCAAACCCAGGCAGTCTGGCTCCTGACCCTGTGCTTATAACTGCTATACAATAATGCTTAGCACACATGGAAGCTTTGAAATATTATTTCATAGTAGCGAAATTTGACTGGAATTAATTAAGGAGAAGGGTTCATTTACTAATGTAACAGACATATTCCCAACTTTCATTTTTCCCTCTTTACTAACATTAAATGGATGGATACCAGTTACCAAATTGTGTGCTCTCTCTCATTCTCCCCTTATATTTCCCACTCCATTTTCATGATTTTTATTTCATTACTTTAATAAAAGAACCATTTTCCAGTTATTTCTATAGAATGTATTTAAGTTTGGTGTTGAAATTTCCAGTCCATCTTTCAGAGTTTGTCTTGAGTTCTAACTATTCCACAAATACAAAGCTGTACTTACGGCCTGTGTTCAGGCAAAGGTACTAGGAGGGCAAATGGCAACTCTCAAGAGCTTCTAAACCCTGTGGTTCTTAGGATTTTCCACAGTTCACAGAAAGCTGGTGATGGGATTGCTTGGTGGAAGCAGCTCTTTTAATTATTGGGGGATTTGCATTAATGACATGACCATCCAGCTGTTGAGAAAAAGTACACTCTTCAATGTTCCCGTTCAGTGCCCTTGGATCAGCTCTAGAACTAAGCCCCTCACTCCCAGAGTGCCACATTACACATGCACTGTCACTCCCACCGCCACACCGTTGCCTGGCAACAGCAGTACTTGTTCCACTTGCAAAATGGGAAAGAGACAAATGTATAACCAGGAAAACCCCCAGCCATGTAATTTCTCATACCATTTGTGGAAAGGCACAAAGTGAGTGTTCAGTCTTAAAGCTCTCTCAAAATTGATGCCTGAAGATATTTTTGTTAAAGAAAGGAACCATCAGTATCCACCATACTTCAAAGCATGGGCCCTTTTAGTTCTCAATAGCTCAGGTAGCAGTCTGGGTTTTACACCTGATTATACTGCTAACTACTAGAGGGATACTAGTGGGAAATGATCTGGTAGTTAAGGTGCATTTAAATTGATTCAGAGAAATGGATCAATCACTTAACCTACCTTTATTAGGACTTATTAGGAGTACTAAGAGCTATCATTTAACGAGTACTTTCTATGTGTGCAACATCATGTTAAATACTCTATACATCACTTTGTTTAATGCCTGTGACACTATTGTGACATAGGATCTATTATTCTTGCCTTGGAGATAAGAAAATTACTGTTCAAGCAGGCTAAATGAATTTTTCAGTGTCATGCAGAGTGTCAGATTTGAACCAAGGGCTATTTTACTCCTGTGTCTCTTAACCTTTAAGATCATTTGTTTACAGCACTTGCTACTCACCAATCCCTGTGCCAGGCTCTGAGATGCTTTACAATGCCAGACATTCCACAACATCTAATCATGCACAGACTATATGGCAGCACACAGCTGACAGAATAAAGATATCTGTCTGTTTCATTAATTTCATTTCTCTCTTTTAATTAATTTATCCCTTCATTGATGGCTTGAAAGTTAGGCAGATCTGGGTTCAAATATTGGCCTTGCCACTTACGTGTTTCTGTGAACATTGCTGAGTAAAGTTGTGTTATCTATAATTATCAGCCTTCAATTACCACATCAGTCACATGTGTTAGGAACTGTGAAAGTTCTGAGATTTCTCCTTTTGCAAGCTGTTTTAGTTTGCCATGCTGCTATACAAAATACCATACAATTGGTTGGCTTAAACAACCAGCATTTATTGGCTCATGGTTTTGTAGATTAGAAGTGCAAAATCAAGGCGTTGGCAAGGCCATGCTTTCTCTCCACAATCTGTGGCATTCTCATGTTGGCTTGCTGCAATCCTTGGGGTTACTTGGTTAGCATTGCTTCCTCCTGTGTCATGGATGTCTTTCTCTTTTTTTGTCTGCTCTTCTGGTTTCCCTTAACTTCTGGCCTCTGACTCTTCCTTGTGGCTTTTTCTGATTCTCCATAAGGCCACCAGTAACATGGATTAAGTCTCACTCTGATTCGGTTGGTCCACATCTTAACTAAAAAGAACTTCTTCAAAATCTCCTGTTTACATGACTTCACCCCTGCAGGCACATGGATTGAGATTAAGAACATGTTTTACTGGGGTACATAATTCAGTCACCACACAAGTTAACAAGTTAAAGTGTGAAACATAGATGCTGCCAGAAGATAGGAGAATCCTGGGTCATAGGCAAAGGACTTTATTACTCATAGAACAGTAGGTGGCAGGGGCTTCATGTTCATATTGTTTTTTCCTTGTCCCCAAGTTCCACAGGGTGATGCAGAGCAGCCCAGGTGGACACTATGAACTAAGACGGCCCGCGTCACAGCTGAGGAACCCCAAGTTTAGAAAATCCCAGATTGTTAGAAAATCTGCCCAACATTTTCCCCAGAGGGAAACATCATCTTTGTTATACTGACCTGGAAGCAAATCCTCTCTCTGCTCTAGAGGAAGGCAATGCTCCTATCTTATAAAGCTGTTGCTATACAAACATCAATCGAAACAGACCAGCTCTTGCATAAATGTGAGATATTCATGCAGAACCGTCTCCCATCAGTTTTATCAAATTATCAAGAAAAATTTTATGAGAAAATTGCTTGCATAGAGTCTGTTACAAAGAAGAAAACCAATAAATATTTTTGAATAAATGAATGAATAAACAATTAACTGATGACGGGATCTAAATTAATGGGAGTGGAAACACAGTAACACAGGAAAAACATGCACTTGAGAGTCACAGTAATCTGTATTTCATATTTGGCTCCAAAGTTATTAGCTGTGGGCTCTTGGACATGTTATATAACTTCTATGAGTCTCATATTTCCTTCTGTAAAATGAGAATACACAAACCCTTTAAAGTTATGGTGATGATTCTTTATGCATATAAAGATACATACACATATACATATTGGCTGTCACATAATAGGAAGACAATATATTGTTATGGACTCTTATTTTAATGTAACAGAAATAAACTTGAGCAAACTGAAGTAGATAAAAATGAACTACATGGACATCTCATGGAACCCAAGTGCAAAAATGCTTCCAGGAATTCCCAGGAAAGACTGGAAAGAGGGACTGGAGGGACTGCTTCTTATTACTCTTTGTATGTGTGAGTGTCTGTGTCTAATTCCTTCTTTTTACTCTTTCTCTGGATTTTCTTTCTCTGCTCCTGGTGTACATGGTAGAACATGTTGCTACAATACCACACCAGAGATTTTATAAATTGGGCCTAGCCAAATAGAGACATTTTGATCCCAATTACAATTTATTAAGGAAGAGACAGTGGTTGGTACATTGGGTTCAATGTTCTTCTTGTGTCAATCTATTCTGGTCTGGTAGTGGTGGTATCTAACATAGGAAACACAGCTCTATGCACCCATCTTGTGGGCTGGGGGATGGGCACAACCAGGGAAGGGGTTTAGTAGCAGGAATATCCTGGAGAACAGCAGTAGGGAGTAACCATAATAGATTGTTGTTACTGTTATTAATATACCATGGTTTGAGTTGGGTTGCCATCACTTACAAATTAAAGAGTCCTGACCAAACACAGAATTAGCAGGAAGCAAAGTGTTGGTATGGGTATGAGGGCTGGGGAATCATATATTAGAAAGAGGGAATTATCTGTGCAGTGGTAGAGCTAGCAGGAAAGCAGGAATGAATACCTTTTCCAAGAACAGTGGCTCTTCATGTACTGAAACAAGTATAGACAGTAAAGAAAATTTGAACATTTTTATAGGTTCTTTACCACTGATGGTAGAACCTGGTTATATATCTTAGTCTGTGCCGTGGGCAGGCAGTGGAAGAGGGGAGCGTGGGTCATGGGTAGGGGAAAGTAGGATAATGAGAATTAAGGCTGGAGGAACAAGAAGGAACCAGATCATGAACATAACTGTAGACCGCATTTCAACTTGATCTAAGAGTGATTAGAAACCATCAAAGGCAGAATGACATCATCAAGATGGTGGCTAAGACATCCCTGGGAATATTTCCCCTTGAGACAGCTAAATAAAAGGGCAGATTCAGCTTCCTTGGAACTCTGGTGGAGGTTAGAGACTGGAGAAAGATTCCACAAACACTGAATTGAAGAAAATAAATGAATACAAAAACAGAAATGAGGTAAGAAAATGTAGAGGATCTGATGGTCCAGACCCCCATGCTCAGTCCCTAAGAGACATACAGGGGTAGCTCTCCAGCCTGGATACCTCCTACCATGGTCTCTGATCACAGAGCCACCTACAGCATTGACCTAGAGTCCTGCACGTATTCAGGCATGGGGATTCAATGCCACATGGTCCAAAGGCAGGGCCTTACCAGTCAGTGTGTGCAAATACAAAGTGGTCCCATGAAATCAGAGTGACCTGTGCAGAACTATTGGCAAGTGTGCACATTCCTAGGCTTGTTCCTAATTTCTGGGGCACCTAAATGAAAAAAAATTCCATGTTTTTGAATACTGACCCATTCTAGATCTCTGGGTCAAGATACCCTAATGCAAAGTTATGAAAGGCAGAAAAGCCACATGAAAAGAGAAAAAATGAACTACTGTAAGGTAAGGCAGACCCAGAGCAGAAAGCTGGAGCAAAAAGGACATCAAAGTGTGTGGGTGAGAAGTTGATTAAATCATAGCCACTTGGGAGGAAAATTTGTATAAAAATAAAGAGAACAGCATAAGACTCCTGTAAGAGGAAAAGAGGAAAGGGAATTCTCTCTAGGAGGTGAAACAGTCAAACATAAAAGGGTACCCTTAAAAGTTACTATGCAGGGTCAGGGGAAAAGACAGGTGCAGAAAGCCCTGAAAAAATTTGAACCCTTAAACATGAGTTGCTCTAAAGGTTCAGAATAAACTGGAACAAGCATTGAAGAAAAACCTTAACACATGGAGAGTCTACACTAAAATCCTAGGCAAGATGGAGAAACTGACATTCAGAGTTAGCAAATCAAAGCAATCAAATGTCTAGACATCAACAAAAGATGACAAGACACACCAAGAAACGGAAAGAGATGGCTCAGTCAAGGGAACAAATTCAGACTTCAGTGGTAACAGGCAGTGGAGCAACTAAGCAAAGATATTCAGTCAAATCTCCTAAATCAGTTCAAGAAGCTAAAGTAAATTTTTGGGTACAAATGAACTAAATTTGGATACAGGTATAAAGGATATAAGGAAGACAATGAGTGAACAAAAGGAAGGCAAGAAGGCAGTCGTATGACATTATAAGGTACTGAAAGAGAAAAACTGCCAGGCAAAATTTATCCTTCAAAAATGTCCTTCGAAAATGAGGGAGAGTTTAAAGCATTCAAGTATAAACAAAAACTATGCATATAAATAGAAACTGTGAGAGTCTGTCACCAAGAGACTTGCTCTATAAGAAATGCTAAAGGGAGTTCTTTAGGTTTAAAGAAAGGAACAAAAGACAGTGCTTTGGTAAAGTATGAAGAAGTGAAGATCTCTATAAAGGTAATTATGTGGATAAATGCAAAACCCAATACTATGGAATCTTCAGTATGTAACTCTACTCTTGAGTTGCTATAAGATTTAGAATACAATTGAATAAGAAATAATCATATTTTCAAGATATGGATGTACAAAATATAAAGTGGTAATGTGACAAAAACAACATGAAGAGGGGAAATGAGGGATATAGGAGCAGAGACTGTGTAAGCTATTTAAGTTAGGTAAGTTGGTATCTTATCAAACCAATAGTTTACACACTTAGGTAACCACATGGAAAGTATTTAAAACACATATAGAAATGGAAATGAGAAAAAAAATCAGTTATATCACAAAAGATCAGCTATACACACGCAAAAAAATGCTGCAATAAAGGAAAAGAGGGACAAAAAGCAGATAAGAAATTTAAGAAAGAGAGGCCAAAATGGCTGAAGAAAGTCCTTTCTTATGTTTTTACACTGAATTTATAAGGCTTAAACTCCCCAATCAAAAGACATAGATTGGTAGAATGGAAAAAATAGGACAATCCAGGGTTCGTGACCCATTTGGGTAGGATGGGAGTTAGTTTGAATACACAATTATCTCAAAGTAAAAAGTTTAATTAAAAGAAGAATCTAAAATTATCTCAAACTAAAATGTTTATAACACTACATAAAATACAACAGATCTTATGGTAATGAAAGACAAAATAAAAAAAATTATTTACATTTTGTTTATTATTATTTTATTATTTTATTTGTTTATTTTTATGGCTTTGTTTTTGGGGAGGTTTTGGATCACAGAAGGGTCACAACTGTGACAGGGGAGGATCACTGGTGTGGGGTGTCAGTGATGGACGATGTGCAGAGAGGGGTGCACCAGAGGCATGCCTCTGTGGCATATGAATATGTTCAAGTGGTCATGGGGCATTGTCGTGGTGAGTGGAGACTCACATAATATCTGAAAGAATATTGAATTCTCATCCTGGGAAGTCCTGCTATATTCTCTAATAGAGTGGCAAGAATCCACATGGGCAGTGCCTAGTGAAGGAGGACAGACCATTACGCCAGGCCCTTGATATTGATGATTATACTTATGAACTTTGTTCTTGTGAAACTTAAACTTAACCTAATATTATAGTTGTCTAAGAGTTACCTCCTGAAAGGCTCCTTGTTGCTCTAATGTGGCCTCTCTCTAAGCCAAATTCAGCAAGTAAATTCACTACCTTACCTCCAGTGTGGGCTATGACTCCCATGAATGAACCTCCCTGGCACCAAGGGGTTATTACCAAATGCCAACTAGCAATGCATTTGGAAAAAGACCTTGACCAAAAGGGTGAAATATTAAATACAAATGACTTTTTATGGCTAAGAGATTTCAAAGTTAGTCAGGAAGTCATTCAAGAGGTTATGCTTATGCACCTCTCAGGATTATCTCATTGACTGCTACAGTAAACAGTGCCTCAAACAAGGGGGCTCCTGGGGGCTCTAGAGACATCTAGACACTATAGACAGGGCAAATAACCTCAGGAATTCAGCACCCTGTCAGTGGGCCTTACTTTGGAATATATGCTCCCCAATGTAACAGAGTTAGACTCATTTATAATTTTCCTACACATGGTTCTTCTGCCTCTTTTATTTGAACCTATAATTAGCATTATGTTCATTAAATATATGTCCCAGGTACTTAAATCTTCAGTCTGTTTATATGCTGGTTGAGGCCTGAATCTCAGCAGAGTTGCAACACCTACTGTCCAGTTCATTGAATTTGCCCAGGACAACTAACAAAAGGATGATGATGGACAACACCCATCTTCCAAAACAGAGAGCATCTACAACTACAAACAAGACAGTTTCATCCATCTGCCCCATGGAATCTAAGCCCCCTCTCAAAAAGAAACAGAGTAGGCATCACCATCCCCAAATCCTCAAGATTGGAGAATAAACAACCGACTAAAGTAGACTTATTATTATTCTCGCAGTGGAAGAACTTTTATCATTGATATAAAGACAGTGGCCACCAGAGGTTCTGAGAGGAGGGAGAGGGACATTTATGGGACATTGGAATTGTCCTGCATGACATTGCAATGATGGGTACAGGCCACTATACATTTTGTCAAAACCTATAAAATTGTGCGTTGCAAAGTATAAACTATAATGTGAACTATAGTCTATGGTTAGTAACAATGCCTTAATATGTGCTCATCAATTTTAACAAGTGTACCACACTAATGAAAGATGTTGTTAACGGGGGAAAGTGTGGGAAGGGGAAGGAGTAGGGGCTATGAGAATTCCGTATAGTTTTGATGTAACATTTATGTCATCTAAAGCTCTTTAAAAATAAAAAAAAATAAAATGTTCAATGAAAAAATAAAGATCTAACATGATAAAAGCACATTCCAACTATATGTTGTTTATAAGGAACTCAACTTAGAACTAGAGACACTAATAGGTTAAAAGTGAAATGATGCAAAAAATATTCCATGGAAATAATATCCAAAAGAGAGTTTGGATAGCTATAATAATATTAGCAAAATAGACCTTAAGTCAAAACTGTTACAAGAGACAAAGAAGGATACTATATATTAATAAAATGACTAACATATCAAGAAGAAATAGCAATCATAGACATTTAGGCACCTAAACAAAGTGCCCCAAAATACATGAGGAAAACATTGACAAAACTGAAGGGAGAAATAGACACCATTATAATAATAGCTTGAGACTTCAATAAAACACTTCAATCAAGGAATAGAACATCCAGATAGAAAATCAATATAAGGAAACAGTGAACTTGAACAATGCTATAAATAAGCTAGACTTAACAGACATTTATAAAACACTGACCTCCTAAACAGAAGAATGCACATGCTTCTCAAGTGTGCATGGATCATTCTCCAGGATAGACCACATGTTAGGTCACAAAACAAGTTTCAATATAGTAGAAAAATGAAATTATGCAAAATATATTCTCTGACCATAATGGAAAGAATCTAGAAATCAGAAACAGAGGGAGGACTAGAAAATCCACAAACATATGGTAGTTTAGCAACATACTCTTAAACGACCAATATGTCAAAGCAGAAATCACAAGGGAAATCAGGAGATCTTGAGATGAATGAAAACAAAAATACAAGTCAAAGCTTATTGCACAAAGCAAAAGCAGTACTCAGAAGGAAATTTATAGCTCTAAAATACTTACATTAAGAAGAAGAAAGAGCTCCAATCACAGACCTAGTCTCACACCAGGTGGAACTAGAAAAAAAACAGTAAACTAAACTCACAGGAAGAAGAAAAAAGGAAATAAAGATTAGAGCAAAGATAAATGAAATAATAATAATAATAAGATAAAACAATAGAGAGAATTAATAAAACCAAAACTTGGTTCTTTGAAAAGATCGATAAAATTGACAAACCTTTTACAAGACTGACAAAGAAAAAAGAGAGATGATGCAATTAACTAAAATCAGAAATGAAAAAATAAACGTTACTACTGATCTCAAAGAAATAAAAAGGATTATGAGATTATGAACAATTATATTCAAACAAATTTGATAACCCAGATAAATGGACAAATTCTCAGAAGCACACAAACTACCTACACTGACTTAAGAAGAAATAAAATATATCAATTGACCAATAACAAGTAAAGAAATGAAATCATTAAAAAAAAAATCTTCTACCAAAGAAAATTCCCAAACCCAGACAGCTTCACTATTTAATTTTACCAAATATTCCAATAAGAATTAACACCAATCCTGCTCAAACTTTTCCAAAAAATTGAAGAGAAGGGAAACATCCCAACTCCTTATATAAGACTGTATTAATCAGCCAAAGGGGTGCTGATGCAAAGTATCAGAAATCTGTTGGCTTTTGTAAAGGGTATTTATTTGGGGTAGAAACTTACAGTTACCAGGCCATAAAGCATAAGTTACTTCTCTCACCAAGGTCTGTTGCCACGTGTTGGAGCAAGATGGCTGCCGGTGTTTGCAAAGGATCAAGGATCCCTTTTCCTCTCTTGGCTCAGTGGTCCCAGCGTCTTCCAATATCAGCTGTAGTCTGCGATAAGCCTCATCTCTCTCCCAGGCATGTTCCTCTCAGGGCTCAGCTGCTCTGTTCTCTCCACAAGGTCAGCTGTAGACTATCAGATGAACGGTTAGTCACTCTTTCCAGGGCCTCTGCTGTGTCTAATGGAGCCTTCTCACTTTCCTCATGTATCTGCTTCTCTGTGTGTTTGCTTCCTGGGGCTACAACATTAAAACTCCAATTGACTCTGTTCTCTGACACATCATTTTCTCTGTGAGTCCCCACCCACCAAGGGGGCAGGGACTCGGCGTCCTACTGACATGGCCCAATCAAAGCCATAGTCATAATTTAATCAAGTAAAAGTGAAACCTCTGAATTCAATACAATCTAAGGGTATCACTAGCCCAGAGGAACAGATCAGTTTGCAAACATAATCAGTATTTCTTTTTGGAATTCATCAATAATATCAAACTGCCACAGAGACCAACATCATCTTAACACCAAAGCAAGGTAAAGATGTCACAAGAAAAAAAATTATAGCCTAATATTCCTTATGGCTATTGATGTAAAATTCCACAACAAAATACTAGCAAAGCAAATCCAATAGCACATTAAAATAATTATACACTATGATCAAGGTCCCTTAACATAATCTGATGCAATCAAAGGGTCTCACAACCATAAAACTGGATTCATTCAAAAGCATAATTTTTCAAACTGTCACATCTAGGAATAAATTTTACCAAGGATGTAAAGGATTTGTACTTGGAAAACTATTAAACATTACTGAAAGAAATTAAAATAGGCTGAAATAATTTTAAGGACATTCTGTGTACATGGATTAAAAGACTAAATATTGGTAAGATGTCAATTGTACCCAAGAAATATATAGATTCAGAGCAATTCCCATTAAAACTCCAACAGTCTTCACAGAAAAAAGCCAAACATCAAAATCATGTGGAAAGTAAGTGTCCTCAAGTAGCCAAAATCATCTTGAAAAAGAAGAAAAAAGTTGGATGACTCACACTTCCCAATTTTAATACTTAATATAAAGTGATAATAATAAAAAAAATGTGGCAGTGGCACAAGGGCAGACATGTGGA
>JAQZBX010000370.1:0-55896 GCA_029593785.1 Cabassous unicinctus | reverse complement strand
AAACGGGGGCTCTATCGATTGAGCCACATCCGCTTCCTGCTGTGAGGTCTTGCTGCATCAGCCTACCCCGCCGCGGGGGCTGGCCGGCCTGCCCTCACAAGGAGGCCCCGGGAAGCAAACCCGGGGCCTCCCATATGGTAAACGGGAGCTCTATCCATTGAGCCACACCCACTTCCCTTGGCTAATTTATTTTTGATAAAATTGCCAAGTGCACTTTGTCAGGAAAGAATAGTCTCTTCAATGAATAGTGTTGGGAGAAATGTATAGCAGTATGCAAAAGAATGAAGTCGGACCCCTATCTTACATAATATACAAAATTAACTCAAAATGGATCAAACACCTAAATATAAGAATTAAAACTATAAAACTCCTGGAAGAAAACATAGGGAAACATCTTCAGACCTTGTATTGGGCACTGGTCTTGATTTTAGACTGAAAATATAAATTAAAAGGAAAAATAGATAATGGTCCTTCATTAAAATTAAAAACTTTTATACATCAAAGGACCTTATCAAGAAAGTAAAAAAGACAACTTATAGAATTGGAGAAAATATTTTGAAACAATATATCTAATAAAGTTTTAATATCCAGAATATACGAAGAATTCCTTCATCTCAACAACAAAAACAAAAACAACCCAGTTAAAAATGGGTGAAAGACTTGAGTAGAAATTTCTCCAAAGGCAGTATACAAAGGGCCAATAAATACATTAAGTGATACTCAACATCTTTAGCCATGAGGGAAATGGAAATCAAAATCACAATAAGATACCATCTCACATCCACTGGAATAGCTACTATTTTTTAAAAAAATAACAAAATAACAAGTGTTGGAGAGGATGTGGAGAAATAAGAACACTTGTACATTGTTGGTGAGAATATAAAATGGTGCTGTCACTGTCAAAAACAGTTTAACAATTCCTCAGAAAATGAAGTATAAAATTACCATATTACCTGGTAATACCACTTCTTGGTACATACCACAAAGATTTGAAAGAAGGGACTGGAACATATATTCATAACATTATACACAATTGACAAAATGTGGAAGCAACCCAAATGCCCATCACTAGAAGAATGGATAAACAAAAAGTGGTATAAACATACAATAAAATATTATTTGGCTATAAAAAGGAATGAAGTTTTTTTTTAAATATATTTTTTAATTTTTTAAAAAGATACTTAGATTACATAAATGTTACGTAAAAAAATATAGGGGATTCCCATATGCCCCACTCCTAACCACCCCACCCCTCACATTTTCCCACATTAACAACATCCTAGCAATGAAGTTCTAACGCATGCTACAACACGGATGTACCTTGAAGTCATCATGTTATATGAAATGTACAAATAGTGTATGATCTCGCATGAAATAAGCAGAACATGCCCATCACTGAGTCAGAAACTAGAATACAGGTTAGCAGGGGCCATGCAGGGGAGGGAAATAGGGAGTTATTTCATTCATGCAGAGTTTTTGCTTGGGGTGATGGGAATGGTTTGAGATGATAGTGATAGAGGACAATTTTGAGTATACAATTAACACCACTGAGTAGATATTTGAAAAGGGATAAAAAGGACATTTTAGGTTGTATATGTTACCATACACACACACACACACACACACACACACACACACAGAACTTTACAACACAAATATTGAATCCTGATGTGAACAGTGTGCTAAAGTTAAGAGCATAATTATAATAATATTGCTCATCTATTGCAATAAAAGTACCACACTATGCAAAGTGTTAATAATAGGGAAATCTCTGTGTCTCAGAGAGGCTATATGGGAACTCTACTTTCTGTGTGAGTTTTCTGTAAACCTGCAGAAAAAATTAAATAATGAAAAAAAATCTATTAAATATAACAATCATTGAGAAAAAAGAATTGAAGGGCTTTAAGCAAGGAAGGGCATGATGACATTAAAATTTCAGAAATAGAACCCTAGCTGCAGTGCAGAGAATGGTAGAATGGGAGAAAAATAGGCAACTGGCAATCTGGTTAGGAGTTGTGACAGGTGAGAGGTGATGGTAAACTGGGGAACATGGTAGTAGAATGAGGGAAAGAAGTCAGCAGACTTCAGGGTTGGTTAGGAGGGAGTTGATTGGATGCAAAGAATAGGGAGCAATGGATGATCTAAGGACAAAGCTGAATGTCAGTCTTTAGTAATTGATAAATAGAGAAAGTATCATTCTTTGCACGAAAGAACCCAGGAAGAGCAGGTTTGGAGGGGTTCCTGATGGAATTAGTTATGGCTGAGTGGACAGCAACATCCAAGTAAACATGAGCTGTTGGCAAGTTTAAAGCTCAGAGATGATTACTGACACCCTGAAAGTGGATATCAGGGCATATAAAGCATTTTAAGTGTAAGAAAGTGGAGAATAAAAAGCCCTAAAAAATGTGGATTGTGGCTTAATATAGTACTATGAACACAATACCAACATTTAAAGGGTTTATTTGAATCTCATTTCTGTTGCTTTGTAACTGTAAACACCTCTAAGAACTCAAACTCGGGGTAATTTTAGAATCAGTATAAGTAAGCAAATGATAAAGCCTAATCCTAGGGAACCACCTTGGTGATCCCTGGTTTTGCCTTTTGGAGCTACTGGCATCCTGAGACCTGGGTAGATGACAGTATGGTCAATTATTATTTCTAGCATCCCAATGGCCTGTTTTATTATTGCTTCCTTGATTTTTATACTATCATGGATGGGGAAAGAACATTCTGGGAGTTCTCCATTGTGCCCATCAGTGGGAGCTTGCCTGAAGGAGGATACTAGCTTCCTTTCGCTGGTCTGGGTTTGCTGTCATGTCAACAGAATGCAGTAAAACTAAATGCTAGAGCTCGGTCCACGCACCACGTGGCTTTCGTTTTCTAGAATTCATTTCTACATGATTATCTTGCTGCAAAATCACAACAAAAGTTCAGGGAGAGGGCTGAGAGTGGGTTAGTGGAGACAGGATAACATCCACATTATGGGCATAAAAGTCCCCACTGTCATAGTCTCACAACCCAAGAGAGTGCTGTGAATTCCAAGGTTTATTCAAAGCTTTCTGGAACATAACACTTCTGTGCAAATTCACATGAGACTCAGTTAATCTCCAATAGTTTTAGAAGCAAATAAATAAAACAAAATAAAATAAAATAGAGAAAACATTATTCTCAGGAAAATGCACTGGAGTGAAAAATGAGGCTGAGTCTGTATGCCCAGCTAGATCATAGAGTAGCCTTGCCACATTCATCTCTCTGAATTCCAGAGATTGCTAATTCGTCCGCAGAAGAATAGAATATCTGATTTACAACTTCATAGGATAGATGCAGGTAAATAAGCAAAGCTTTGGAATATGATGGATTTTGTTATTTTCCAGTTGAGTAATCTTTAACAAGTCATTCAAATAATGTATATTTCTTTACCTCTATAATCAAGATGTTAATAACTTGTATTGATTCTTATTAAACACGTAAAGCAGTGTCATGCATATAGTAAGGGCTTAATAATGGTAGCTATGACTGTTACCATATTTCTTCTCTAAATGAGGAAAAAGAATTTTAAGAAATGTTTTAAGGTCTCACAAGTAGGAAATAGAATTGTTAGGATTTAACTTCAGATCAGTCAGAGGCTTTTCTCTTACACACTGTGCAAACTCTCTCTTTCCAGACTCAACGAGGTAGCACAGGAGATGCCCTCTGAAGGGCTTGCTGGTCTCCAGTAAGTAAGGGGTATTTAGGGGCTCCCTCTCTTATTTCCTGTCCATATTGGTCTTCTTGAGACTTTATTTTATATTCATCATGTACTGAAAAAACAAAATGACATTAATTAATAGCAATCAGAAATTCAGTCAAGTGGCATAAAGGTGGGGGCAATTTATTTCTCAGCTAAAGGGGAAAGCAGTTTGAGCACTAGCACAGGCTTCCATGCTTGGGCAGTAGAACAGAAACTAGTGATTTCCCAAAACCTCCAGGCAGCCATTCGGATCAATGTATAGAAAATACAAAGTTGGCCTCTAATCTGATGACAATGATTATTCATGATGCACATGAAAAGGATAATTCTTAAAGTAAATTGTGATCTTTGCTGAGCAATAGGGAAAATGTAACAAGTTCAGTTGAGTTCAGGGGATCTTTGGTCAAACGACCCAGATTCTCTTTTTTAATTAACCCAACTTCTTCATGGACTCCAATTATATTACATCTGTGTAGCATGGCTTAGTGGTAAGAGCTTCTAGGTAGCATATAGATGCCTAGCTCTTACTCTTGATTCTCAAGTTGTGTGACCTTGGATAAGTCATATCTGCTCAGTGCATTTCAGCTTCATCTTGCATAAAATAAAGTGGTTGGACTTGATTAGAGGACTTCAATCTTCCACTGACCCCCTACAGATCATATATTTCTCAAGATTTTTGTTTATTAAATAAATTATACTGACTAATGCACAATTAATTGATTCTCCATCTTTATTAACCAGGTATATAAAACTGCCATTTGGAACTTCTAACCACATGTTATTGCATTGACTTTTTTATTAGTCTGGGCAAGTGCAAAGCAACTCCATGTTTAGAGAGCCCAAGAATCCTTAGGATGGCTAAACATTAGAAGGCTGTGGGACTTACCACCTCCTAACCATGGTCTCCAGAGCTCTCTGCATGATATGACCTCTTCCTATACCTCCCACTTAATCTGCAACACTCACCCTTCACCCACTGGCCCCTAATAACACCAAATTCCTTTCAATTCTTTAGTAAACAAACTCTTTTATTGTCCTATGACTTCATTCACATTTTTTCCTCAGCTCAGAAAGCTCTTCTCCAGCTTCTGTTTAGATGCCACGTCCTCAGAGAAGCCTTCAGTGGCCATGTTCTCCAGCTTGATCCTCCCTTGCTCATTTCTATCACTAAGACCAGGTTTCTTCTTCATTATTTTTATAAGAGTTTGCATCTCTGGATTTATTTGTTAAATTGCTCATTTGTTGTCCTCCTGGAGGATAGCACTGGACCTGTTTTCTAAACCAGTTTATCAATGGAGCTGAGACTTAAAAACTGCTGTTGCATGGAAAAAGACTTAAACAAAAAAAGACTTTGTACAACATAGAAAATAGGATGTCTTCTCTACTAATTTTAAGAATATTTGAAAATCTCAGGAAACCCAGGAAACCATGGGATTAGTTGTCCTTAAAGTCCATTCTTCTTTCATAATTTAAGACAGGATTCCTCAAACTCAGCAGTATTGATATTCTGAGCCATATAATTCTTTGTTGTGAGGGGTATCCTATTTATTGCATGAGACTTCACAGCACCCACTTGGGAACAGTAGAAACACTCCCCTCCCCAATTCTAATAATCAAAAATGCCTCCAGTCTGAGTCAAATCTCCCTGTGGAAAGAGTAGCAAAATTACACATGGTTGAGCACCACTGATGTAAGATAAGTTAAACCAGGAGAAAGTCAAATCTTAGCATGTTGCAAAGTGCACTGATTTTGAGTGCTGAGACCATTTGTCCTGGCCTATTCATGAACAGATTTCATTAGCAACATTTTCATAATAATTGACTTTGGAATGTTCCTTATCTTGCCATGGGAGTTTATCAGCCAAGAATTTTAGTAGCAAGAACAGGAAATTTCTTTGGCTGATTTAAGGAGGAGAAGGCATTGCTAAAAGGCTGTTAGAGAGTGACGGAATTTCCAGAAAGGTTGGAGAAGAAAGTACAGAAAATGGCCCAGAACAAGGAAGGCTAAGCCTTTAGAAGCCAAAATCATGCCCCAGAATATGTCTGCCTGGGCACTGCTACTGTCTTCTGTGAATGCAGGGTGCTCCAGCTCATGTCCCTCATGTGGTCATCTTGGGTACTGCTACAGTGGTTTATGGGCGTTGCTGCTACTCCTGCCACCACCCCTGGAATGCATTCTCTGAGCCCCTGCTTCTTCTTGTTCCTTCTCCCAATTCAGGGTCAGTGCTGTGTGAATTTGATTAGCTGATACTAGGACATGTGCCAAGTTGCAAGGTGCAAGAAAGGTAAAGAAGCGTATATCTGGCCCTTTAGCTCCTACGGTAGGAAGCAGGCTCTGTCATTCACCATGACCTTATGGTGGGGAATTCACTAAGCATAGGAAAGGGATTCAGATTATGGAAAGCCTCAAAGCAACTAATAGGCACTAATCAAGAAGTAAAATATTGCAATGATCAAAAATGCTCAAAATGGAGTAGAGCCAGTTACAAAGCCCTATCACCTGTTGAAGGACTAAGCATTTGATATGATGTGGTATATTTATCCCTCTTCATCAAGGGGCAGTTGGCAGTCTTTCATTAGGAAGTAACACTCCACAAGATAAGCTTCACTGTCCGACTTCCTTTCCCTCCCTTGGCTCTGTCTGGGCAGAAACGGTGAGAGACAGAGTCTGGTCATTCTTTGACTATCTGGTAAGCCTTGAAGGTGAACTGCAAGGCCCATTTCCTTAATGTTGTCCCCCAAGGGGCACTGCAATGGCACTTGAACATGGAGAGGGACATGATGTTCCAGATACCAAAGTGTAGCAATATTTACTGGGTCTCCAATTTGACCTCACTGCATTTCGATATGAAAACTCCTCTGTTGAGCAGGCTGCATGACAAACAGGCAGGACTTCCATGGATAATTCAAGCTCCAGTAGTTTCTCAGCTCAAATGGAACAGCTCTGGCTTTGCTAGAGTGGAAAACAGATTATGAACTGAAAATTCATTTATTCTACAAATGTTTGCTGTATTTAGAGAAAGCAGTTTTCTATAAATTTCTGTCTGCATTTCCTTTTAGAGTCAAATTGGTTCTCTTTAACCATTTTCCACTAAAATAGCTTCAGTGAATGTTAGAGGCATAGAGGATAAGTGAACTCATTTTTTGTCTATGTGAACAGAGTGAGGAAACTAACTTCTCTAAGCCTCATTCTTTATTTGAAATATGGCAACCATGGTGTGCTGGTCAGGATGAGCTCAGTTATGATATGATAACAAATTGAGCCCCACATCTGAGTGATTTAACACCAAAAAGATTACTTCTCACTCATACATCATGTCCAGTGTGATGATGGGGATTCTGCTCCATATAGTTGAGATTCTACCATCATTACACTTGCTTCAAGATTTGCCATAGCAGGTGAAAAAAGAGTGATCATATTATTGTCTTAAAGGTCACTTCCATTTATAGCTCATTGCTGAACTCAGAGCAAGGCTCTGATTTAATAAACAAGGCAAGGGAGTTAATAACCTTGGCTGGTGGGGGAAGCACAAGGATATTTCAGTGAGCTGTAAATATCTCTGCCACACATAATAGCAATGCACCCTACCCAGGTTGCCTTTAGAATTAAATAGCTATGTTAAACAGTGCCATGCTCTTTCTTACGTTCAATTTCCCTTTTTCTTCTGATAAAGAGACCTCCCTTCTCGTGTCCATATGGTAAACTGCTTTTTTTCTTTCAAAATCCAGTTCAGATATGCTTGTCTTTAGAAAACCTTCAATGACTCCCTTAAATAGAGATAAATTCCTCCATTGCATTACACATTTCTATTATTGTTTATACCAAACAATACAAAACATTAGTTTTACACTTGTTTAATTCTTAAGGGCTAATGCTTAAGCAATATGACATATGTTATCAATTGTATAAATTAAAATCATAAAACATTAGATCTAGAAGGCAACTTAGAGTCATCTTACCTAATTTTCCTCACTTTTTAAGGTCTGAGCCAGGAGCAGGGAAGGATATTTTCTCAGAGCTACTTTCTTTAAACTCTCTAAGGACGGTCTGATTCAATGCCTTAGTCTTCATCCTTCCCTCTTCCTGCAATGCTCTTCTTTCAGTTCTTCCTAAGGCTGACTTTTTCACACTCTTCTAGTTATTTCAGAAGATCCTTCCTAACCACCATACTTAAAATAGCCTCTCTACCTCAGGTTGTTCTCTTTGCTCTCCAGTTTATTTCCTTTGCAGAATTGATTCTGCACTGAAATTATCTTGTTTATTTTTCAGTTGATTGCTGTCTTCCCCTGCAACTGGTGTTTATGAGATCAGAGGCCTTGTTTAATTGCTTACTATCATACACCCAGTCCTCAGCACAGCTAACAGTCATATAGAGGGCAAACAAGGTCATGCTCTAGTATTAGAAGAGCTGTGATAAACAGACATGAGGCTTGATGAGAACCCAGAGGAAGAGTTACTGCTCTGAGTTGGAGATTCACAAAGTAAGTGAATTTTTTTCTGAGTCTTAATAATGGCATTAGTCAATTGAAATTGGGAAAGAAGCATCCAGGGAAAGACAGCAGCACATGCAAAAGCATGAAGTTGTATAAAAGCATATTGAAATAAATCCACAAAACTATTAAATGAAAACCAGGAAATGCCCTGGACCCAAAGGGACTCAACCAAAATAAACACACGGTAATGGTTTTTGATGATGAAAGAAGTGAATGGGAAGAGAGGATCTGAGTTTTAATTCACGCTTTGCAGAAAACTGAAAAAACACAGATTCAGAGCAGGCTACAAAAATCAAAGGTGGGAATGGACTCTTTCATCAACATTTTATTGAGTCCCTCCTAGGTGCTGGCATGTTTAATAATGGGTGCATAATAATGTCATATACAATACTAACTACAATTTAGAGGAGAAGACAGATAAGACAATAGTTGATTATTATGGAATTTGGCAAATTGAATGCCACAGATATGTATAGAACATTATATGATCTACGGGAGTGGTGCCTAGCCAGATTGGGCATGGTATGGCAGACTTTCTGGAGGAGGTGAGACTTGAGATAAGACTTCCAGGATGAGTGGGGTTAGCTAGGGTTTTCTTAACCTTTCTCAAGCAAAGTTACCAAAGAAAGAATGAGTAGGGCATGTGCAGAAAACAAATATTGCTAATAATGAAGCTAGAGACAAAGAGGCAAAAGATTAGAGCAGGCAGTCAGATTATGGAGGATACCAGGTCATGTTAAAGTGTTTGGACCTTATCTTATACACAAACAGAAGTCTCTAAAGGGGCTTAAAACAGAAAGTGAATGGTTAGATTGTTTTTTCTGAAAAGGTCAGTTGGACTGCAGTGTAGAGAATGGATTTGGCTGGAAGGAGTATAATGGCAAGGAGATGGATTCAGAGTTGACAATATGAATAAAAAAACTGATAAAGATGGAGAGGGGAGGACAGATCCAAGAAATATTTAGAAGTACAAGTCTTAGGGCATACTCAGTGATAGGACAGGAAGGGGAGGATGGTTAGTTTGGTAACTATATGGACAATAGCCTGAGATACAGAGTAAGAGAAGATGAGCAATCTTGGTAGGTAATTAATTCAGTTTTGGACCAGTTGAGTTTGAAATATCAATGAGATATTTTGATGATGATATTAAGCAGGTAGTTTGGCAGAACATTTTGTAACTCAAGGAAGAAGTCCAGGATTGACATATATTTTGGAAAACATTAATACATGGGTGGAGTGAAAACCTTAAAAGTAAAAAACATCAACCTTTTAGGAATAAGAATACTGAGGAGATTATCAGTGCAAGGATAAAACTCCAGGGAGCACTTCCACCTGAGGGATGAGCAGAGGAGGCTGAAGCATCCAATTAAGTAGACTGAGAGGGAACTATCACAGAGGTAGGGAGAAAATTAAGAGTTTGATGGCTCAAGAACATCAAGAGATCAAAGAGTTTAAAGAAGACAGGTTATCTAATGCTGTGACATGCAGCAGAATAATCCAGAAAAGTAAGGGCAAAAGAGTGTCTGTTAGAATTAATAATGATAATGCCAATGATAATCTTAGTTTGCATCAATTGCAGTAAATTTATTGACCAATTCACCAAATACTTAATAAGCTGCTGTCATATTTCAGACCCTGGGCTTAGCATTGAGGATCAGGGTGAATGAAACAGACATAGGCCTCCATAGAGCCTAAAGTCTAGTGGGAGCTGCAGGCAATAAATAGTCACACACAGAAATATGCAATTAAATTTTTGATAATTCTTATGAAGGAAAATATTTGGAAGTAAGTTGTAATTGAGTGTAGATTATTATTTCATGACTGTATAATAAATGGCAAACATAGAGACTGAACCGTATTTAGAAGTAAAGTGCAATCAGCTTCAAGGAAGTGTTTTTAGGATGAAAGAGATATGAACAGGTTTATAATTTAAAGATACAAAAACACAGAGAAGTAAAGATATAGAAAAAAGTCAATAATTAATAGATAAAGGTCTGAAAAAAGCAAAGGAGTTGCGTTCAATGGTTCATATAGAGGATTTAACCTTGTATAGAAGGAGGGCAACTGTGGAACATTTTTCTGGTGGGATTAATATTCTTAATGATATAGGAATTAAGTCCATCTGATAATGGTGAGGAAGGTGGTATTTAAGTAGAAGGGGAGTTTGGGAAAAATATAAAAATGAGTAGCTATTTAAAAGTAAATGGGATATTTTTTTCATAAAATAAATGACTAGCTTAAAGATATATATGGGGTAAACATGATTGATGACCTCCGATTTAGAGATAAGGCCATATGTTCATCATTCTCAGGCCCATAAGAAGGCAACAGATGCTGATATCCCTTATAGTTGGATTGAGGATCATGTGTCTGATCTGATGAATGGAAGGTGGGCAGAAGTTATGTAAAGTGCTTTCAAGCTTGGCCTCTAAAAGTATACAACATGCCTGACTAGTCCTTGGAAAACGTAAGTTCCAAATGGTGGATCCCTGAGTCACCCAAGAAACACCAAGGAAATCTATAATACTCTGTTTAGCTGTTATGTGAGTGAGAAATCAAATTTTTGTTTGTTTGTATTTGTTATTGCTGCATAAGCTATCTTAACCTAACTAATCTAACCACTATTAAGATGTTGTGCTAATTTGTTCACCTATTCATATATTCATTCAACAAGTGTTCTTGTTTTTGTTTTTGCTTTTACTTTGTTGTTGTTTAATCAAACATGAATTTAACATACTGTTGTGCTTATTAGGTGAGTATCTTGGCTTATTTCTTTTGAAAAACAATAGATAAAGTTCTGAAACACAAAACTTGGGCAGACAAAGACAACACTTACGCACACAATTTGTCCTATTGATAAGATCCTGCTCTCAACTACTTGGACCCATTTCCCAACTTATTACATTGCTTTCAAGACCAAATTGCTTTTCTTCACATATTCTTCAGAACGTAGGTCTCCTCAAGGAGTCAGGAATTGATTGACAAAGACAAAAAGAGAAAATGTCTCTATTTCTTACAATAAATAACTATACCTTCCAATTATCTCTGACAGAATAGACCATGTAATATGAGGCCTTTCAGAATCTTAAAGCTCAAAAATCTGAACTGAGAGGCTATCTACTTTCTCTTTCACTTTCTTTGTATACTAGGGTGCTTCCAACCCGGTTCTACTTCTTCCCACATGAAACCCTCAAAACGTTCTATTGTTCCTTTTAGTCCAGCTGGAGTTTTTCACCTAGTCTTGGTGTATGTAAAAGCACAGTAGCAGGCACATAATGACACAAGCTCATGGTCAAGCAAATGAACATTTGAAACCCATGTCTAATAAATTTTTTTTCATGGTTTTGAAGATTTACTGAAAATAATATTTGTAATTTTGGATAACTGTTTATGCTCTTCAAGCCTTAGTTTTCTCATTTATATAATGGGAGTATTAGTCATAGTTATCTCATAGAGTCCTTATGAACATTACATTAAATATATTGTATTAGTCTGCCAAAGGGTGCTGATGCAAAGTACCAGAAATCTGTTGGCTTTTATAAAGAGTATTTATCTGGTATAAAATCTTACAGTTACAAGGCCCTAAAGAGTCCAACTCAAGGCTGCTTTCTCACAAAGTCAGTTGCTACATGTTGAAGCAAGATGGTTGCCAATCTCTGCAAGGGTTCAACTTTCCTCTCTCTCAGCTAACGGCTGGCATCGGGATTGTTTCTTTCTGGGGACTTCTCAGCTGCTCAGCTGCTCTGGTCTCTTCACAAGGTCAGCTGTAAACTATCAGGCAAATGGCTTATCTCTCTCTGGGGTCCCAAGATCAAACATGACAGAGCTTTCTCTCTTCCTGTATCTTCTTGAGTGAGTTTCTGTTTATATAAGCCAAAGGGGGCAGGGACTCAAGCCAAGCTACACTTATTGATGAAGCCCAATCAGAAACTCTAAATTGATTTTATCAAGTAAACTTAATCAGATGCCTCTCACCAAATCTAAAAAATCAAAGGGCATCATACCCAAAGGAACAGACCAGTTTACAAACATAATCTTTCTCTTTCTGGGATTCATAAATAATTTCAATCTGCCACATATGTGTATTAGTAAATTAGTAAAAATTTTGGCACATATAATTAAAAATTAGTTATAATTAACAAAAAGTTAGTTATCACATACTTGGTACCTAAAATGTGCTAGGCAGTCTTTACAGATTATCTTTAATTCTTAGAACAGTGCTGTCAAACAGAACTTTCTGCAATGATGGACAACTTCTATATCTGTACTGTCCAATATGGTAGTCACAGGCAATGTGACTATTGAGCACTTCAAATGTGGCTAGTGCAACTGAGGAACTGATTTTTAATGTTATTTGATTTAAACTAATTTAAATTTAAGTGGCTACTTGTGGTTCGTGCCTACACTATTGGCCAATGCAACCGTAGAACAATAACTGAAGCAAATGTTGTCACCTCCCTTTTTTAGAACAGAAAGTGGCATCAGAAATGTTAGGTAAATTGCTCAGGTTCATTCAGGTCATTTATTTATTAACAATAAAAGAGCTGAGATTTCAGCGCTCGTCTTCCCTATCCCTTGCAGTGCTCTTTTATCTTTATTCTGTTGCTTTAGAGAATCTTAGCATTTAGAGATACCTCAGTTCCCTCAAGTTCAGTAATGTTCCCTGAGACTGACCATTACCATTGAATCTAAGACCTGTGAATTGACTTCATTTATCTTTCTTCTTCCAGACTCAGGAATCTCGTCTTCATTTTCTAACCTCTTGCCATAGGTGATCTTCTAACTTCTTACCAATATACTACCGGTTTCTGATGGCTCAGGACCCCACAATGTTAACTGTGCTGTTATTATAAAGTGCTTCATTATCCTTTACTGAGCTGCAACCTGATACCATGCGTCATGTGGTAAATGGCTGAGATCAGATGAAGCTGCCAAAACAGTGCTTCCACAGCTTAAGCATTTATAAGCCCATCTTGTATTCTGGGAGCTGAGAGGAGTACAATGCGGATGGGGAGAGGGTGACTGACAGATTCAATGGCAGGCTAACCCAGGAGATTTATAGGGATGGTGTGTACCGATGCTAGGACACTTTGTCGAAGCAGAATTCACTCACTCAAATCAATGTTTTCCTATTATGACTAACACATTTGGCAGAAACACAGAGTCACAGAATTATCTGAATAGAGAGTGAGGTGGTGATCACAGAAAAGTATTAAGGCTGGAAGCATTATTGTACAATTGGTCAAATATCAGATCAAGCATATTCTGTTGTACAAATGAAAGCACAGTTCCCTCTAAACATGGGTGGGGTGAGGCAGTGTAGCTTTCATCAAGGCTCTGCATGGTCTCTTAGGAGGCAGGACGGTTCAACGGAAACAATTCAGGGATGGAGTCAGGAAATTCAAAGTTGCCTGGCACTTCTAGATTTCCATGCTTAATTCTTTCATAATAACAACTATTCAGTTGATTCTTCTTGAACTTTGGAAATTTATCATAATACTCCATCTATGTTCAGCAGATGCTATTACCTCTACATTAAAGAGAAATTAGAAGCTATTGAAGCTATTAGAGGTTCTTCCACTGCGTGCCACTAAACATACAAATTCAACCCCCCAAACTTTCCTTAATTCCTCCTGTTAAAATGGTGATGATCACCTCCTTCTTCATAAGGGAAATCCCTCCTGCCTTCTCAGGGATCTCAGGGTATTGATTTTATATTCTATCTCTTCTATCTTCTATATTTATCTTCTATCTTTTTCCTTCTATAAACACCTCCTGCCATATTTTTAGCCTTCTCAAATCTCTCCCAATTGAAACACACACACACCAAAATTTTCTCTCAACTACCCATCTACTTCCAGCTATTACTCTTCATTTCCTCAACTTCAATCTTAAATTCCTCAAATACATTGTCCATACTGGTTGTCTCTATGTCCTCATTTCACACTCATTTTTCAACCCAAGTCAATTTAGATTTTACCTACACAATTCTATTGGAAACATTCTCACTAAATTCATTGCCTTAGTTTGCCAGAGTTATATGGCAAGTACCATATAATGGGTTGACTTAAACACCAGGAATTTATTGCCTCATGTTTCCAAAGGTTTGAAGTCCAAAATTAAAGTTATGACTGTGTATTAGCCAAAAACCAGAAATCTGTTAGCTTTTATAAAGGGTATTTATTTGGGATAGAAGCTTATAGTTACCAGGCCATAAAGCATAAGTTACTTCGCTCAACAAAGTCTGTTGCCACATGTTGGAGCAAGGTGGCTGCCTCTTCCTCTTAAGGCTCCAGGTTCCAGCTTCTTCCAGTATCAGCTATAGGCTGAGATAAGTCTCGTCTCTCTCAGGGCTGCTTCTTTCTGGGCTCAGCTGCTCTGGTCGCTCCATAAGGCCAGCTGTAAACTATCAGGCTAATGTCTCGTCTCTCTTCCCGGGGACTCTGCTGTGTCTATGGAGCTGATTCTATCCCTCTGTGTTCTTCTCCTGTTTACTTCCCAGAGCTCCAGCTCAAAACAACAGAATGAAAAATCCAACCTCCCTTCTCTGCTGTGCATTTTCTCTGTGAGTCCACAAAGGGGGTGGGGACTCAACATCCTACTGATGTGGCCCAATCAAAGCCTTAATCATTATTTAATCAAGTAAAACTGAAACTTCTGAATCCAATCCAATCTAATGTGCCCAGAGGGACAGACAAGTTCACAAACATAATCCAATATCTATTTTGGAATTCATAAACAGTATCAAACTGCTACAACAGGCTGTGGTTTCTCTTAGAGTCTGTAGCATTCTGGTGCTGGCTTGTGGCAATCTTGGGTTGCCTTGGCTTTTATCTCTCTTTTCATCACCATCACCAAACATCAATGCATTATTGATTTAAAGCGACTGTTTTGGTCCTATTTCTGAAAGAATTTTCAGAGGAGTATACACTATTTACCACCTTCTTCTCCTGGAAATATACCCCTATGTTGATTCTGTGACCCCATACACTCTTCTTTTACTTTCTTTTCAACTTTTTTATTATAGTTATATGTATATATAACTTGAAATTTCCCATTTTAACCACATTCAAGAGTATATTCACAATATTGTGCTATCATCACCAAACTTGGCTGTTCTTTGTTGGTCTCCTCTGTGGATTCCTTCTTATCTAGATATGCCTAATGTCACAAAGGGGAGAAATATTGGTTCAATTTGTCATTTAACTGTTGCTGTTGCTTGGAATTCTATGTCACATGATTTTTTTTTCTTTTTATCCTACACTTCCTATTCTTAAGATTTCAATGACAATGCCAAAATTTCTATGTCAACATATTTTACATATCTGATGCTTTTAGATTTCTGTGGATTTCCATTGTGTATCCAATCCAATCTTTACTAAGTTCTAAGTCCATAAATCAAATTGTTAGTGGACATATTATCTTAGAGTTCAAATGCCTAAAACTAAACTCATCATTTTTCCAGCCATCAGAAAATAGTCTCACTTTCTACCCAGTTACCCAAACTTGAATTTGTGAATCATCTTGTTCTTTCCTTTCTTTCCTATATCTGCAGCCAATCAATCATCAAATTTTATTAATTTTGTCTTATAGATATATTATAAATCAATTTACTCTTTTCCATTCCTACTTTAACAACCTTAGTCTAATCCACCACCATCATTCCTCATCTAGATTACTGAAACCCTTAACCAACCTTTCTTTGTTTCCTTTATTCCCCTGTGCTCTTTTCCAGTCCATTCTCCACACTGTTTTTAGAGTGATTTTTTTTTAAAGCAAAATTGAGCATGTTATTGTCTTCATAAAATTCTTCAGTGGCTTCACATTGTCCTTATCATACAATTCAAACTTGTCAACCAATTTTAAATGGCAATCTGAAATCTGTTCTCTGTCTTCTACAACTGTTTCATCTCTTGCCTTTCTTCTAGATGTACTCTAAGCTCTAGGCATCCAAACATCTTTAAGTTCTTCTATTACAGGTTAACTCTAATTGCCAAATATCACTAGTTCTGCAATATTCTTTGCCTGCTTTCTTCTTTCCTTTAAAACTAGGTTTCAATGCCACTTCTTTAATGTATTTGTTCATGGTGTGGTGACTGAATAATTTGATCCTGATCTTGGTATCTCAAGATCATGAGAATTCATTTTTCCTCTCATGGGTTTGCTTAAGTACAACTCCATCCACTTCTAAGAGAATGCATCACTTGTTTCAACAGGATTATCACAGGGCCTTAGTAATAATAGATCCCTACTTGTGAGGACAGCATCTCATTTTACTTTGTCCTCTTTAATTCATTGATGCACAGTGGATGAGGGTCAAGTATCCATTCGCTGAAATAAAACACAAAAAGGAACTAAGAGTCTAGTGTTCTGGCAGTGAAGTGATACTTGTCCAGGGCAAGCTCAAATAACTGGAGAGTAGGAGTTGGCCAATTCTTCTGGGTTTCAGGGCTCAATAGGCATGTGAACAATCTGAAGATTTAAGTCTCTGAGAAATATAATTAACAGATTCATTGAAAATTATAGGCTCAAGTAAAGGGAATAGAAGAATAATGATTAGGGCAATTATAAATGAGTATACTATGTGATATTGAGGAAATCGACTTCCATATATTCCCAAATTGGGCCCACTAAGGGCATATTGATTTCATGAAACTGTGTGGCTTGCCTATGGTATCCAGGCATCACTAGAGCCCTTGGAGCATCTTTGTTTGAGGATTTGTTTACTGTGGCAGT
The DNA here is from genome assembly GCA_029593785.1 of Cabassous unicinctus. Classification (NCBI taxonomy): domain Eukaryota; kingdom Metazoa; phylum Chordata; class Mammalia; order Cingulata; family Chlamyphoridae; genus Cabassous; species Cabassous unicinctus. The sequence continues at coordinate 38,937 of JAQZBX010000370.1, read as the reverse complement.
TTGTGAAATCTGCTTGAGTCCTACATAAGTGTGACCTCTGGAATTACCTCTTAACTCACTTTGAAATCTTTTAGCCATAAAACTGTGTTATTTAATATTTTCTCCTTGAGGTCAAGGTCTTTTTCCAAATGCATCATTGATTAATGCTTGCTATTAATCCCTTGGTGCCCGGGAGGCTCATCCCTAGGAGTCATGTCCCACATAATGGGGAAGGTAGTTTATTTGCAGATTTTGGCTTAGAAAGAGACCACATTTGAGTAACAAGGAGGTTTTTAGGAGCTAACTCTTAGACATTAATTATAATTAGGCTTAGTTTCATTATTACAGGAATAGGTTCATAAGTGCAAGCATTAAGATAGAGTTTTGCATATTGGCCTGTTTTCTTTTATTAGATAAGGCTTACATATTCCAGGGATTTTTGCCATCTTATTTGAGAAAGTATCAGGACTTGCCCAGGATAGAAGTTTAATATTTTGTTATCTACTGTGTGGGCTTCTATCTATCAAGAAAACATATCTATGACAAAAAATACATTTATGTCCCATAGAAGTGTGCTTTAGGTGCATTTTCCCCCATATATAACCCCACTATCAACACCCTTTACTAGTGATGTATCTTTGTTATAGATCCTGAAAGAACTTTCTTATATTTTTATTATTAACCACAATCCTCAGCCACCCCAGAGTTCTCTGTGTTATACAGTCCCCTGTTTTATGCTCTAGCTTTTCTTCTAGCAAAATGTACTACCCAAAATTTCTCCTTTCAACCACATTCACACTCACACTTCAGCACTGTTAATTACACTCATATCACTGCACCACCATCACCTCTGCCAATTTCCAAACCATTATAATCAACCTAATTATAAATTCTGCACAGATTATGCTCCAGCTCACTAATATCTACTCCCATTCTATCTCCTGTAACCTATTTTCTAGACTCTTTCTCCATGAGTCTGCTCACTATGTTTAGTACATATCAGTGAAATCATGCTATATTTGTCCCTTTGAGTCTGGCTTTTTTGTCAACGTAAGGTCCTCAATGTTGTTGTGTGTGTCAATGCTTCATTCCTTTTTACAGCTGGATAATATTCTGTCATATGTTATACCATATATTGTATATTCCATCATATGTATATACCATATATTGTTTATCCATTCATCTGTTGATGGACACCTTGGATGCTTCCATCATTTGGCAATTGTGAATAACGCTGCTATGAACATTGGGGTATATATATCTGTCCATTTCCCTGCTTTCAAGTCTTCTGGGTATAAACCTAGTAGCAGGATTATTGGATCATATGGAAATTCTATACTTAGCTTCCTGAGGAACCACCAAACTGTCCTCCACAGTCACTGCACCATTTTACATTCAAACCAGCAGTGAATGAGTGCTCTTATTTTTCCACATCCTCTCTAGCATTTGTAGTTTTCTGTTGTTTAAATAACAGTCTAGCAGGTGTGAAACAATTTCTCATTGCAGTTTTCATTTGAGTTTCCCTAATAGCTAGTGATGCTGAGCATCTTTTCATGTGCTTTTCAGCCATTTGTATTGCCTATTTGGAAACATGTCTGTTCAAGTCTTTGCCCATTTTTTAATTGGGTTGTTTGTCTTTTTATTATTGAATTGTAGGATTTCTTCATATATGCTGGCTATTAGACTCTTATCAGATATGTGGTTTCCAAATATTTTCTCCAATTGAGTAGGCTGCCTTTTCACTTTCTTGACAAACTCTTTTGAAGTGCAAAAGGTTTTAATTTGAAGGAGATCACATTTATCTATTTTTTTCCTTCATTGCTCACACTTTTGATGTAAAGTTTATGAAACCATTGCCTATTGCAAGATCTCATAGATGTTTCCCTACATTATCTTCTAGGACTTGTCTGGTCCTGGCTCTTATATTTGGTCTTCAATTCATCTTGAGTTATTTTTTATATAGGGCATGAGATAAGGATCCTCTTTCATTTTATTTGGATATGGCAATCCAGTTCTCCCAGCACCACTTGTTGAATAGACTATTCTGTCCCAGTTGAGTGGACTTGGTGCCCTTATCAAATATCAGTTGGCCTTATATGTGTAGGTCTATATCTGAACTCTCAATTCAATTCCCATTGTCAATATATCTATCCTGTGTCAGTGCCATGCAGTTTTGACCACTGTAGGTTTGTAATATGCTTTAAAGTCAGGTAGTGTGAGTCCTCCAACTTCATCTTCTTCTTCAAGATGTTTTTGGCTATTCTATGAAGCCAACATCACCTTAGACTTACCCTTCCAAATAAATTTGATAATTAGCTTTGCCGTTTCTGCATGAAATTGTGATGGAAGTTTTACTGTGATTCCATTGAATATGTAAATCAATTTCAGTGAAATTGACATCTTAATGATATTTGATTTTTCAATCCATGAACATGGAATATCCTTCCACTTATTTAGGTCTTCCTTGATTTCTTTTAGCAATGTTCTGTAGATTACTGTGTTCAAGTCCTTTACATCCTTCGTTCAGTTTATTCCTAGATAAATGAATCTTTAATTGCTATTGTGAATGGAATTTTTTTCTTGATTTACTCCTCAGATTGCTTATTTCTACTGAATAGATGCACTGCTGACTTTTGTGTGTTGATCTTATATCCTGTCACCTTGCTGACTTCGTATATCAACTCTAGTAGCTTTGTTGAAGTTTTTTTAGGACTTTCTATATATAGGATCATGTTATCTGAAAATAGTGAAAGTTTTATTTTGTCTTTTGAAATTTGGATGCCCTTTTATTTCTTCTTCTTCCCTTACTGATCTAGCAAGAAATTTTAGCACAATGTTGAATAATGTGATAGTGGGCATACTTGTCTTTTTCTGGATCTTAGAGAGAAAGCTTTTAGCCTTTCAACAATGATTATTATATTAGCTGTGGGCTTTTCATATATGCCCTTTATCATGTTGAGGAGGTTTCCTTCTATTCCTATCTTTTGGAGTGTTTTTATCAAGAAATAATGCTGAATTTTGTTTAATACCTTTCCTGCATTGATAGAGATGATCATGTAATTTTTCTCCTTAGATTTGTTAATGTAGTGTATTACATTAATTGATTTTCTTATGTCGAACCATCCTTGCATACCTGAAATAAAACCCACTTGATCATGGAGTATAACTCATTTAACATGTTGCTGGATTTGATTTGCAAGTATTTTGTTGAGAATTTTTGCCTCTAAGTCCATTAGAGAGATTGATCTATAATTTTCTTTTATTGTAGCATCTTTATGTCAGCTCTGGTATTAGGGTGATGTTGGCATCATAGAATAAGTTAGGTAATGTTCCCTCTTCTTCAATTTTTGAAAGAGATTGAGTAGGATTGATATTAGTTCTTTTCAGCATTATTGGTAGAATTCACCTGTGAAACCATTTGGTCCTGGGCTTTTCTTTGTTGGGAGGTTTTTCATGATTGATCACTCTTTACTTGTTATTGGTCTGTTTAGGTCTTCTATTTCTTCTTTTATCAGTGTAGGTTGTTATTGTATTTCTAGAAATTCATCCATTCATCTAAATTGTCCAAATTGCTGGCATATAATTTTTCATGGTATCCTCTTAGGCTCCTTTTTATTTCTGTGGAGTCAGTCTCCTCTCATTTATGATTTTATTTATTTGCATCTTCTCTCTTTTTGAATTTATTAGTTTAGCTAAGGGTTTGTCAATTTTATTCCTCTTCTCAGCCTTTGCATTTGTTAATTCTCTACTGTTTTTGATGCTCCATTTCATTTAATTCTGCTCAAATCTTTGTTATTTCTGTCCTTCTGCTTGCTTTGAGATTAGTCTGACGATCTTTTTCTAGTTCTTCCAGTTGCGAAGTTAGGTCTTTGATTTTATCTCTTTCTTCTTTTTTAATATAGGCATTTAAGGGCTATAAATTTTCCTCTCAGCACTGTCTTAATTGCATCCCATAAATTTTTTTATATGTTTTGGTCTCATTTTCATTCACCTTGAGATATTTACTTCTTTCTCTAGCAAATTTCTCCTTGAACCACTGATTGTTAAAGAGTGTGTTATTTAATATCCATATATTTTTAAATTTTCCAGTTCTCCACCTGTTATTGATTTCCAACTTCATTCCCTTGTGATCAGTGAAAATGCTTTGAAAAGGCTTGTTCTGTGACCTGACATGTGGTTTATGAGCACTGAAGAAGAATGTATATCCTACTTTTTGGGGGGTGGAATGTTCTCTATATGTCCATTAGATATATTTCCTTTATTGTATTATTATTGTATTATTCAATATCTCTGTTTCTTTATTGATCCTTCCCTCTAGATGTTTTTTTTTTTTTTTTTCTAACAGTGGTATATTCAAGCCTTTCACTATGATTGTAGAGGCATCTATTTCTCTCCTCAGTTTTGCCAGTGTTTGCCTCATATATTCTTGTACACCCTGGTTAGGTGCATAAATATATATGAATGGTCTTTCTTCTTGGTGGACTGCCCCTTTTATTCATACATAGTGTCCATCTTTGTCTCTTATAACAGTTTTGCATTTAAAGTCTATTTGTTCCAATGTTAGTATAGTAACCCCAGCTTTTTGTTGGTTACTGTATGCATGGAAAATCATTTTCTAACCTTTCACTTGCAATCTATTTGTGTCCTTGGGTCTAAGTTGAGTCTCTTTTAGATATCATATAGATAAGTCATATTTTAGTTAACCATTCTGCCAATCTGTGAATCTTAATTTGGGACTTTAATCCATTAATATTCAATGTTATTACTCTAAAGGCAGTACTTACTTCAACCATTTTATCTTTTGGCTTATATATGTCATATCTTATTTTTGTTTCTCTTTTACTATTTTAGTTACCCTAACTAATAATATTCCTTTCTACACTCTCCTCCAAACTCTCTCGCTGTCTTTTCCTTTCAACCTGCAGAACTCTCTTTACTGTTTCTTGAAAGGTCAGGTTCTTGTCAATGAATTCTCTCAATTTCTGTTTATCTGTGAAAATCTTGATCTCACCCTCTTTTTTGAAGAACAACTTTGCTGGATACAAAATTCTTGATGGGCAGTTTTTTCTCTTTCAACACCTTAACTATGTCATACCACTGCTTTCTCACCTTTATGGTTTCAGAAGAGAAATCAGCACTTAATCTTAACAAGTATCCCTTATATGTGATGGATTTTTTTAACCTTGTTGTTTCAGGATTCTCTCTTTATCTTTGGCATTTGCATTCTGATTAGTATGTGTTTCAGAATAGATCTATTAGCATTTATTCTGCTTGGAGTTTGCTGTGCATCCTGAATATGTACATTCATGTCCCTTTTAAGAGTTGGGAAATTTCTAGTCATTATTTCCTCAAATAATCCTTCTGCCCTTTCCCCCTTCTCTTTCATGCTGCCATTTAATTCCCTGAGTCCCTGCTCAGCTTTTTCCATTTCTTTCTCTATCTGTTCTTCTATCTGTGTGATTTCAGATGTCCTACCTTCTCCTTGGCTAATTCTTTACTCTGCCTGTTCAAATCTGCTGTTGTGTGATCCTAGTGTATTTTTAATTTCTTCTATTGTGACTTTCATTACCATACAATTTGTTATTTTTTATGTATGTTTACAGTTTCTTCTCTATGCTAACCCCATGCCTTCTTTTATTTTTTTTTTAACTTTTTATTGAAGTGTGTCATTGATACATGAACATACGTAAGCTATAAGTGTTCAGTAAACACTGTGAACTTATAAAACAAACATGCATAACATCATAGAGGGCTCCCACACATCACCCCACCACAAACACTTTGCATTGTTGTGAAACATTTGTTAACAAATTATGAAAGAGCACTGTCAAAGTATTACTACTAACTATAATCCATATCTTACTCCACTATACAATCTATTTAAGGATTTATTTATTTACTTTTATCCATTTTTACACCCCTCCTTTTTGCTGTTTTTGTGTCCATTCACTAGACAACTCTCTGTGTCCATTTCCTGTCCTCTCTTCTCATCCTTCTCCTCCTGTCTTTACTGGGATTCGATCCTCGGAAACTCTGATGTGTGAAAGAGGCATCTTACTGCCTGTGCCACCTTAGTTCCTGGTTTTTCAGCATGTCTTCTCTTGGCTTTCCCTTGTGTCACTCTCCTATTACATCATCATCTTGCTGCTTGGCTCATGCGGCCTGACAGCTCACCCGCTCGCGGGACCTTAGGCAGCTCACCCATGCATGGGGCCTGGCTGGTGGTGCACCTACTCATGGAGCCTGGTGGCACACTCATGCATGGGGTCTGGGGACACACCCATTTGTGGGGCCTGGCGGTGCACCTGTGCATGGGACCTAGTGGCCCACATGCCTTCTATATTTTCCTTTTTTAAATTTTTACCAGGAGGTCCCGGGGATCGAACTCAGGTCCCTCCATATGGGAGAAGGATGCCCAACCATTTGAGCCACATCTGTCCTCCTGCTATATCTCTTAAGGTTGGCCAAAGATACCTAGAGTTACAGTCTTTTCCCATACAGGATGGTCATATAGTAAATTAGGCTTAGTTTAACACCAGCATTCTAAAAACCAGACCTAGGGAGAAAAACTAGGTCTGGGAACACATGCATGTCTTCTAATATAGCAAATGTTTAGCCTACCCTGATTATCACAAAATTAGGACAGCAAGAATATTAACACTCCATGCATTCTTATTATCATTTATCTCTTGCTTCATCTCCTTGGATTGATTTAGGAAATTTCTGTGGATAACTTCGATTAGTTTTTCCAAATTCTGCATCTCCTCTGGCTTTTTAGTTTGTTCCTTTGACTGGGCCATATATTTCCGTTTCTTAGTATGGCTTGTACGTTTTGCTTATGTCTAGGCATCTGTTTATCTTGATGTGTTTGCTGTTTGTCAGGTTCTCTGTCTTGCCTAGAGTTTTATTTTTGTTTGGCTTTGTGTAACGTTCTCTTTTGATACTTAGTTTCACTTATTATAAATGTTTATAATTACCTGTTTTTAACTGCCTTCCAGCTGCTTATGGAGGAGGAGTACAGCCTTCTGCTCCTTACTCTGCTATCTTGGATCCTCCCAAACTTCTTAATACTTAGTACTTATCTCCTTATGATCAAATTATTTGCATGCTCAGGTACTCTGTCTCAGGAACTTTGCATATGCTGTCTTCTACTTGAATGATATTGCTTCAGATACTTTTATGGCTACCTCCTTTTCTTCACTCAAGAAGCAGGTCGACTGTTACTTTTATAAAGATTTTTAAAAAATGATTTTAAATAAAGAAGACCTTTCTCACTTCCAATTATTCTCAATAACTTTTTAACACTTTCTCTCACTTTACCTTATTTTATCTGTACCTGATGTTATATTATATATTGGCTCTCTCTCAACTAGATAGAAAATTCTAAGGGTAGAGAGTGTCAGTTTTGTTTCTTGCTACACCTCCATCACACTGAAAATGACTAATGCATAGTAACTGCTCAATGATCATTTGTTGACTGACTGACTGACAGTCATCCCTATGAGACAGTGAGCTTTTTTCAGTACAGAAGCTATGCCTTTGCATCCTCAGCACTTAGCAACATGTTCTGGTACATGTTAGGTGCAAAAATACATATTGATCAAAGGGATGGCATTTTAAATTAACCATTTAAGAATTGGTATGTGTTAGGAGGTCAGGAAGGGAAGCATTTACCATGGAGTATAATTACCAGGGAGGATGTCCAGTGGGGACTGACCTGAAGGTGGACGTTTGAGACAGTAAAGATTTTATTAAGATACCAGAGAAAGGAAACCCAGTCCAAGGCATATAGTACAAGCTCAACACATGTGCATAACCTTGAATTAATAAAATTAGTTTTATACTTCAACATTAATTCACTTGTTTAAAAGTACCATTTGAAACATGCCAGAGAATCACCTGCTTTTTCATTCAAGTTGCTCATTGACAGGTGTCCAACATGATGCTAAAGGCGAGTTGTATTCAGTGAAAATTGTTGACTCTCAGGAAAGCATTCCTTTTCTTCCTTGTTTCATTCCCTACTTCATAAAAAAGAATAGCATTCTCCTGAAGTGTCACAATGGTAGTCCACAAATGAATCCTCTTCCTTTGAGAGAAGCTAACTGTAGGGGAAAAGATAATTACTTAGTTCCTTTATCTCCAAATTATTTGTAATAAAATCTGAAATCACACCACAAGGTCTTTCATAAGGATGTCATAAATTAAGATGCATCAGCGTATCTGGTGCATCTGTTCCATTCTCTGGCCCTTTGTCTTCTGCAAAGAGCACACCAACCCCAATCCCCACCAGACAGCATTTACGCAAATGATGTCGTGGTCTATAGCATTAATATTCAGCGATTGTCTGTCATAGACACCTTACTGTACATCTGTTATGCAAATGTATGTTAATTCCGACTCCCTGACAGCTGCCTAGCTTCCCTCCCTAAAATGATCTTTTCCATTTTGAAGTTTGCAATCTGTTCCCAAAAATGTTAATCCAACAATTAGCTGAAATTGCTAAACAGAAATTGTACGTTTGGTCTAAAATAGAAGGGAGCATTTTTAAATAGATGCTGAACCTTCTTCCCACATCATTTATTTTATATGTGCTTTCACGCACTGTAAACATTGATCTCTGCACAGCTCTGCTTGGGGTAAGTGGCTGTTTTCCCTACCCCCGTCCTCAGAGTTTGACAGGAAAGGATGCTATCACCATTCCTGTCATTCAAGTGACTTTGTCCTCAAAGTTGCTTTAAGAGATACACATTCTTTCTCTCCATGTCTGAAATTTCTCTGTTTTCCCCACCAAAAATAATTAGTATCAAGCTCTTTGATATTAACCAATGACAGTGCAGAAGCATAAAGTGACAAACAGTTGGGGAAAGAGATCTAAGGGAGTATCCCATGAGACACAGCACATAGTAGGCACTCTCTCAGTAGGTTTTTGATGAATGTTAAATGGATGATGTTTTCATATTTACTACCTTTATTTATTTTGGTAAACAGGTGAAAGGTTTTGAGTCAATAATAGAACTATTAAGAGCTTGAAAAGGATTATGGTGACTAAGAGGATGGTAAAAGATATTATATTGCACATTTCATGAAAACCTGCCAAAACTGAAATTTATTATGAGCCTACTATGTGCCAGTCACCATGTTACCATGTGAGTTAACTCTTAACAACATTCTTGGAAACTGAGTATGGTATAGTCTGTTTTAAACAATAAGGATCAAAGTGAAAAGTGACTTCTGTATACTCCCACAGCTTTGAATTCCTCATCAGTATACTTTCCCCATTGTCTACAATGAGGAAGAGCTTGGATGGAAAACTAAAGAATATGGGTAGTGAAGTAGCAGTCACAGGCTTTCATTTTAGTTGGGCTATTTCTGACTCTGTTATGAGTGGATGTCTGATGCTTGGCCCTCTGGAAAATCCAAAACCCAGTAAGAGAAATGGCCTGGGATTGATGCTATACTCTAGCAACCTTGAGGACTCAGTATCTTCAATGTGCTTATAGACAGAACTTCTCACTTACCATAAAATTTCATTTCCAAAATTATGGTGTTAAACCAGTTGATTCCCAAAGTTCTACTTTAGCCCAAAGCTTTATTTTCTCACAATTTATTTTTTTAATGGATGGATAAAATATATAAAAGATATATTGGACATATGGCATACATTCAGTGATTTTCAGTGGCTCTATCAGTAAGAAGGAGATGAAAAAACAAACATCCATTATTTCCCATAGTAGTAATTTTTGTGATTATTATTTTAAGAGACTCTAAGATTTGTTAAACGTTATAATTTTGTTTATATATCCATTTCTTTCTAATAAAATAGACTTTAAATTCTTTAATTAGCTATTATAATTCCACATTTAAATACTGTCATTTGAGTAGGCTAGTATAGAGAGATCTTATACATATTATGCAACCAATATGTAACTTAATTTAGATGCTGGATTTTTAAAGGTAATATATATAAAGCACCCATTATAAGGCACTGTCTAATTAAGTTCTAATATGACATATATGGGAACAGGGGCATAAAGAGGCTAAATATTTTGTCCAAGTTCACATAGTAAGTGGTATAGCTGAGATATGACCCTTGATTGGATCTCTTATTGCAATGTTATATTGCCTTCTCAATGCTTTTTCAAAGAAGAGAAAATTATAATAAATTGTTAAAAGCATTCTTTAAATATTAAGTGACAATGCCAAGAAAGAAGGTTTGGGGATAACAATTCATCAGATATACTCACTCCAATTCAGTCTGCATTTCTAAAAGTCTGCCTTATCTGGTCACATAGCCAGAGGAAAGACTTCTTCCAAGTCCTAGTTTGCTCATCTGAAAAAAAGAAGATAATAATATCTGCTTCAACAGAGCTGACATGACGCTTCAATGAAGGAACACATGTCACAAAGGCTCAGCATAATACTTGGCTCATATTAGATGCACAAACATGTCTAAAATAGGAAAGGATACATACCCACATGGAAAACAACTTTATCAATTCAAACGTAGTGCTTATGTGCAGTACCTTTTGCCCTTAGTCTTACGGATTAACTACATAATCTGTAACTGAATTCCTCGTTATTATCTCCTTTAATTCCACAATCTCCCTTTGGAGGCAAGAAGAACCAATTTAATGAAGTTCATTTTACAGATAGGGAAATTGATGCATGAGATAACTAATTGTATTTCTTGATATACCTTGCTAGAAATGAAAAAATAATATCCCTCAATGGTAAGCTTAGTGATCTTTCATCACAGCCATGTTACATTTTGTTCCATGTTACATTTTTGATGTAACTGAGCAGCAGTAGTTAGTATGTACAACTTTCCATCCAGGGGTGAAGAGAATATGGTCAGATCACAGTTCTGCATATGTATGAGAAATTGGTGTCTCCTTCTTCACCCTATGCAGCCATGCATGGCATTGCAGTGGTTATATTAACACCTGCACTTTTTCATTGTGTTTTGCATTGAGTAAAGTTATTTCATACAATATACCTCTCTATCTTCACTGTTAGAGGTTTGGATGTTTTTGTTGTTGTCTCACCATTTACTCTTATCGTCTTCTGTGTTTCTTAGCAAAGTTGTTATAAAAACTGTGAATAGTCAGTTGAGGAATGAGGAGCATAATACTGATCAATTGCTGGGCCTTTATCTCACAATGCAAAGCCACCTATAAGATGTAGTGGAAGGAGATTTGTAGTTAGAGACTTATTTAATTCCCTACACCTATTCTTCCTGGGTCTCAAATGAGGCCATGGAGAAGGCCAATTTACTCTATTAAAGAGGAACACCACATGTGGATACTGATGCTTAAAGCTCACTAATAAAATGTCTTTCAATAAATGTCCTACATTCATAAATTGGCACTTTTAACCCACTTTGGAGAAGGGCTAATGTTTCCTTCCAAAAGAGATGCAGGAGATACCTCTGTTCCTTTCATCCGAAAGAACCTTCTGAGATAGGCAAGGTAAAAATTACTATCCCTTTATTATAGATGGAGGAAATTTAGGTCCAGAGAAGTTTTACGATTTGTTCAGAATCTTCTGACTAGAGAGTTACAGCCAGGCCTCAAGCCAATTTTTTTTTTCTGACTTTGGCTTCACAGGTTCTTTCTACTTCTCCAGATGGTGTCTGTGGGCTCAGCTCTCACTTTCAAGCTTCACTGACCCTAGATGGATGATGGCCGAGGATTTGCTCTGCGCATCTCAGCTAAGGCTTAAGTACAGGTGCCAGACTCACTGCAGGCTTTCTATCTCTTACTGTATTTCAGGGCTAGGCTGCTCATAGAAATTTTATGAACCAGCCTTTGCTCTGTGTAAAGTGTGAGGCATAGCTTCTTTAAGGATTAAGCTCTGGTCCAAAGAAATTTTAAATTCCCAATGTGAAGCTTACAATGTCTAACAATGGACCTTGCCTACACTGGAAATATGATTCATCTCAGAGACAAAGGAAGAGAGCTCTCCACTCTGTGCAGCAGTTATCAGAGGACTAGCTCTCTTCACACAGCAGGCATGGCTGCTTTGCTGACTTGGGAGGCATCCTGGAATCATCTGCATGAGTGAGCAAGTGGGAAGGGACCACCGAATGGAAGAACCCAGCACAGAACAACAAATGAACCTGTCGTCATTGTGGACGTGGCTTCTTCTCCCTCTCCTTTAGCACCAACTCTGGAACAATTTTTTAAATGTTTATTTTACATTACGGTAGAAATCCTCTTATCTGATGCTACCAAGACCATTAGTTAGTTGGTTAATCAAAAGGGTCAATTAAAATGGAGAATCATAAGATTAATACATGCCTACTTTACATATTTCATTTTAACTTTGACAGAATAGTGTGCATTTAGTCAGCAATGTTTTCATGAAAGGGCAAGGTCTTTTATTTAAGTACGGGTCTTCTGATTTGGTCTCCACATCATAAACCTCAATCCTAATGAATTCTTTATGACTCCAGTTTCAGTATTCTTAATGTAAATTGAGATTTAAAGACATCTGTAATATACTATGAGTCCAGGCACCTTCTAGATAAATACTATTTATCTTCTACTTTCTCAAAGTAGTATTGCCACCATTTAATCAGACAATCTTTGCAGTGACTTACTGTTATCTGTTATATGCAAAATGTTAAACTTGGGCTTAATAGAAAAAATGGACAATAACTTTTTGTTCTTACCTATGGTGCATTCATTGGTTTACCTAATATTTAATTAAATTTTATAATTAAAATCATGAGTATGATCCATATAAGTAGATTTGGGAACAAACACAACAGATACTTTCTAAACAAACAATTCAATTGTGGAAAGCAAATGTATGTGGAAACAACAAGGGTGGTTTACTAGCCACACATACTGATGGTGTGGTGGACATCTGTACACAAATTTTATGACAGCAGTGGATAGTACAGGTTAATCTGGACAGTTAATTAATTGCATGTTGGTTAATAGAGCTTCTGCTGTATTAGATTCCTAAAACCTACTCACATTTGTATAATATATTACAATTGATCTGATAATTTATATACTCAGGTCATATAATTCTCACAATGTTCCTCTGTGGTAATTATTAAAACCATCCTCATTTCACAAATGAAGACACTTACAAGATTCCTGAAGCTTAGAAAGTTAACTTGCCCAAGATCTTCAGTTTATAAATATGAAGAAGCATGAGATGAATAGTGTGGAGACCTTGAGTTCTTTCCCACTACAACCACTATGGAGACCCTGAATCTCATCCCATCCAAACTGAAACACAATATTCATTATTCCCTTGTTTTTTGAATAGTTTTTTTTCTTCCAGAAACTTCTAAGGGGATGCACATAAGGCACTGAGGAAGAGAGAGGCTTCCTGTACTGAAAACCATATGAACCCAATATACCAGAGCTATCTGGGAAGCTTCAAATCAATTACCAGTTTTCCCTCCTTCCTTCTTGCCACGTGAGATGGAGTATCCTTCTTTGACTTCAGAGAAAAAGATCTGAGCTCTTTATTAGGTGAGCAGCAATAAACAGGAGAGACAGGGCAGTCTTGTTCTAGTGGGAACACTGTGGGCTGGGATTTAAGAGTCATTTATGCAGACTTGGCTGCCCCATATCCCAGCAGGGCATGACTCAGGCAGGAGCATCATCTCACTGAAACTTGCTTTCTGGTAACAAGGACAATTTCAGTGAGTTGATCCTTGTGAAAGAAGCTGGATGGTGTGAAAGGCAAAAAAAATGTAAGAAAATGTGTAAGAGAGGTAAGACAATACAGGAAGCTATGAATGGACCATGGGGAATGATGATTCTCTCTGCAGATTTCCATTTTGCAAACAATTAGTAGGTCGGATCTATGGAAATGGAGACGGTCCAATAGTCCTATCAGTTAAAGCTTGCTGAATACCAATTTGAGCTGCAGGGGGTCAATGCCTTGAGACTTCAGCAAGGTCTGATCTTGGACCACGGGACAAAATGAGATCAACATGACCTGTGAGAAGCCATCTTCTTCATACCATACAATAGACTGAGAAAATCTGTGGCGACTTCCTGAAAGAGAAGGTCCTTGACTCTGTCCAAGTAGCACAATGTAGATATAGCTACATTTCAGGGACTGGTGGATGGCTTTTCATGCAAAAAAGAAGGAAGCCAAACAGGGATGCTGTACCACACAAGGAAAACAAAAACTGCAATGGTGATAGTGCTCCTAGTCATAGAAGCCTTTCAGTTTCCTTCTATCCTTTCTGTGCAAATTCAGTCTTAATTTGTTTATCCCAAAGCTCTCTGTGGGGTGCAAACATACATGATTCTAAGGGTTGTTAGTTTTTCCAGAACAAGTGATTGCTGTGGGGAATAAAATGAATATAGGAGCAGTTAGAGAACTGGGGGGAGGTGTCATTGGCATTTTAGAGCATTTGTGCAAATTAATCAGGGCCTAATTCATCCCTTTCTCCCTTTTTCAAAACCACAGCTTGATATAAGGAGAAAAAGAAATGTTCCTGTGAAAAAGCAAGCATCATCTTTTGTTGTCTAGTTGGAAGGATTTAACAATAAGAGAAGACACTATTCAAAAGATTCACCAGATCCTACCCTGCCTGTCCTGTGTCTCACCCTTTTGACCCGGGGAATGCATGTTCCTGTTAAATAAACTTGCTATTCAAAAACAGGAGAAAAATCCTTGCAGAGATTGTTCAAAGAGGTTCCATATCTGCAGAACTGAGTTACCTTTCCTATTCCCAAATCATCAATAGCTTTAAGAAAGACAAAAGAAACCCATGAACCTCCAGAAAATTGTGAAAAGGATGGAGCTCATCTTTGGAGGCTTCAGCCTCCCCCTTTCATGCTTTCTACCATGCTTGTGACACTTTCCAGGCACCTGGAAGGCATTTTCTACCCCTATCCCCTTATAAAATTGGGCTCTTATGAAAGGAAACATATAAAGGAGCTTGCCAATTATTTTCCTCTCTTAAGGATGTTTTCATTTTACTTTTGCTCTCAGAAATTAAATACAGATAAAGAAATATAGGACAGGCACCTGAAAACAAATGGGAGAGGTATTTTGTCAGTTTAGACAGAAGGTCATCCCAGACCTCTTTACATCATGGTGCCTATTCTGTTAGCACTTCCTGGAAGGATATTTGAGTTTTGCTTCTGCACAAGGCATATATTTTAAGTTGCACAATTGGGGTGGGAGATAGACACAACGAGGTGTGTACTCAGTCGTTATTGACCAGGAAGTTGAGAAGAGAAAATATCATGCCAAATAGCCATGTTGTCAGGACAGAGCTTCCTCTGTGCCTCCTCTGTGCCAGGTGAATTGCATTCGCCACCTCTATGAAACTTTCCCAGGATGCACCCTGAGGAAAACTATTAGACGCTGGTAGGTGTGGCAGCAGGAGTTCCTGTAACATGATCGGCACGTGTATTGGTTGGGCACAGAGTTTTAATAATAGCTAAATTTGGATATCACTAGAAGTGGTATGTGCTCCTGGGTTAGCCACAGCCTCCACAATCCCCTGTTGACTTTATCTGCTGGCTTCACATATTAATTTTGGCTCCCTGGCACTAGAACGAATTTACATTGGAAAAAATTCTTGTTTAAAAAAGAAAAAAAAATTAAAAAAGAAAATGTATGTTGTGTATACAAAAAAGTTGAAAATAATTGTAAGTAAAGTAATACAGGTTTCTTTACTGCACTATATTAAAAATCTTTAGGAGGGTATATAGTATGCACCAATCAGAACTATTTCCCAAACCTAATTTAAGATAGATTTTTTTTCTTTGAAAACTATGGCTGATTATTCTTCTGTGAAACACTAGCTTGGGAAAATACTATTATAATAGCATCAGGACCCATTTCTCCGCTCTAGACGATTGAGACTGAGTGGGCTTAAATAACTCATCAAAGATAACTAGGTGGGAAAAGATGGGGCGCATATTCAAATTCAGATCAGACCAGAGTCAAAGTGAATGTGTTCCATACCATATGTAGCTACTGCACTGAAGAATAGTAAAGGGCAAGAAATGCTCAGCCCGTAGAAGAGAAAAATCTCAGGAGCTACTTGAAGGTGATCATTTTGATTTATGTAGAAGTTATTTGGATGAGGTGGGTAGTTTTATTTGTGAGGCTTTAACTCCCTGGTTATTTCCAGGTGTGGGTACCAATTAGAGTTAAGAAAAGGTAGAATGTGTTACAAAAGTGAGTCCCAGAGACTTAGAGCAAAGCTACTCAGGGGTCATTCATGGTTTTAGGTATGCTGGCTTGTTGCTTATTCTCATCCATTTGAGCCTTCCCATCCCTATGGTTTTGACCAAAAATATTTTATCTTCACTTATCCGGTTTCTGACATTTTTCATTTCTTTATTTATATCAATGTTTTTAAACTATATCATGCTTCCTAATGCCTGGAGAATTTCTTTTAAATATTTCTTATAGTGGAGGTCTATCGACAATGAATTCCCTTAGCAAATGTCTATGTATACTTCACATTTAACAAATGAAATTTAACCTTAGAGCAGTTTTAGGTTCGCAGACAAATTGTGATGGTAGTACAGAGAGTTCCCATGTACCCCATTATTTCACCATTATTTCCTCATTATTAACATCTTCCATCAGAATGTACATTGTTACAATTAATGAACCAATATTGATATATCATCATTAGGTCTATACTTTATTCAGATTTCCTAAGCTTTTATGCAAGATCATTTTTCTGTTCCAGGATTCCATCCAGGATACCACATTACATTTCGTAATGATAACATCATACCTTCTTAGGCTCCTCTTGGCTGTGAAAGTTTCTCAGAATTTCCTTGTTTTTGATGATCTTGACAGTTTTGATGAGTAATGGTCAGATACTTCATGGAAAGTTCCTCAGTTGGGATTTGCTTGATGTTTTTCTTATGATTAGAATAGAGTTATGTATTTTGGGATAAAGACCATAGAGTTGAAGTGACATTTTCATCACAACTTATCAAGGGTACATACTAGTAATATGAGATCACTGTTGATGTTAACCTTGATTACATGGCTGACATAGTGTTTGTCATTTTTCTCTACTGTAAAGTTACTTTTTCCCTCTTTCCATACTCTACTCCTTGGAAAGAAGTCACTTTGTGTAGCCCAAACTTAAGGAGGGGGAAGTTAAGTGGAGTTATGGTTCATGTCCCTGAGGGTGGACTATCTACATAAATTATTTGAAAATCTTCTGCACATGAAATATGTATCTTTGTATTTTTAAATGTATTCTATCACTTATTTATATGAGTATGGACTCATGGATACTTATTTTATACTTAGGGTTATAGTCCAACACTATTGTATTTAATTTTTGCTCAAAAGTTGTTGGAAGCTCTTTTATTAGGCTCCTGTGTCCCACTGACCTATTGAAAGTGTTTTTGTTTCATTTTTAGGTGCTTCCTTCTTTTATAATACTACAAGGTACTCCAGGCTTATGTTGTATATTTCCTACCACAATCTTAGATTCATTCATTTCATGAAGGAACACTGGTTCTTTTTATTGGAGATTGGTATTAGAAACCAAGATCTAGGAGCTAGGTATGTTCATTGTTATTGAGGTGTTTTTACTTCTAGGCCCATGCAGCCAACAAAACAAGGAAATCTGTGCGTCCACTAATCTGTGTGTGTGTGTGCTTTTATATGTAACCATCTGAATTTGCATTAAGCTAAATATTAATATATACTAATGTCTCCAACTCCTAATCTATTGCCATATAGATTATTCTGCACTTCTCCCACTACAAAAGTGAGAAGTTTGGCTCTCACCATCTGCCATCCATTGACTTAATTGTTCCATTCCAGTGTACACATCAGAATTGTTAACCCATACTTCCATGTGAAAGAACTATCAGCTAGAATGCAGTGCTTAAGTGAAGAACCTTTGGTCTTAAGTTTTACAGACTTTACTCATTTCTAAAGCTATCTTTTCACCCCATCACCTTCTGTGAAGTTATTTCATACATTTGTAATCAAGTTAAATTCTCTTTTCCTCTTAGGATCACTTTGCATTCCTTTCTAGGCTCCCCAAACTTCTAAGTGATTTTTTAAAAATTTGTACACATTAATGTTCACTGCATGCTGTAAAGTATTATAGGTTTTGATAAATGTATAATCCTGTGTATCCACCATCAAAGTATCATACAGGATAGTTTAGCTATCCTAAAAATACCCTGTACATTGCATATACAAGTCTTCCTCTTCACACAACTCCTGACAACCACAGAACTTTCTGTTGTCTCTACAGTTTGCCTTTTCCAGAATGTTATATAATTGGAATCATATAGTACATAGCTTTTTCAGACAGGCCTCTTTCACTTAGCAATATGCATTTGAGGTTCTTCCATGTCTTTCCATGATTTAATAGCTCATTTCCTTTTATTACTGAATATTCCATTGTATAGAAGTACCACAGAATACTAAATGTTCAGCTACAGAAAAGCTTGTTTGCCTACAATTTGGGGCAATTATGAAAAAAGCTGCTATAAATGTTTGCATGTACATTTTTGCATGAACATAAGAATTCAAACGAGTTGGGGAAATATCTAGGAGCATGACTCCTAGATGGTAAGGTTATACATGTTTGGCTTTGTAAGAAACTGCCAAACTTTACCAAAGTAGAAAATGTATATTTACATTTTTTTTTAATTTTTAAAAAAATTTTAATGAAGTTTCAGATTACATAAATGTTACATAAAAAATATAGGGGATTCCCATATACCCCAACCCCTCCCCCTCCCACACTTTCCCACATTAACATCTTTCATTAGTGTGATACATTTGTTAAAATTGTGAACACACATTGAAGCATTGTACCAACCAAGGACTATAGTTTTTTACACAATTTTATAAGTTTTGACAAAATATATAATGGCCTGTATCTGTCACTGCAATGTCATGCAGGACAATTCCAACATCTCAAAAATGCCCCCATATTGCCCCTATTTTTCCCTCTTTCTCCTCTCAGAAACTCTGGTGGCCACTGCCTTTATATCAATGGTACAAGTTCTTCCATTGCTAGAATAATAATAAGTCTACTTTAGTCCAAAGCTGTTTTCCCCCTTTACTTTGCTGATTCCTCAGTCTTGAGGATTTGGGGGTGGTAAAGCCCACTCTGTCTCTGCTTGAGAGGGGGCTTAGATCCCATGGGGCAGGTGGATGGAATTATATTGCTTGCTATTGCAAATACTCTCCGCTTTCTGGGATGGGTGTTATCAATCATCATCCTTTTGTTAGTTGAGTCAAATGAACTGGTCAGTAGGTTTGGCAGTCTGATATTATTTATGAATTCCAAGAAGAGATATTGATTATGGTTGTAAACTGGTCTGTTTTTCTGGGCATGATTCTCTTTAATTGATTTAAATTCAAAGGCTTTATGTTTACTTGATTAAATCAAGATTAGGGCTTTGATTCAACCACGTCATTAGGGCATGCAGGGTTGAGTCCACACCCCTTGGTGGGCTGATAAAACAGACTCTTACATGGAAAGAGAGACACAGAGAAAAAGAACACAGAGGAAGAGAGACAGCTCATTAGACATGGCAGAGGCTCTGGGAAGAGAATTGAACCTGATAGTCTACAGCTGACCTTGTGAAGAGACCAGAGCAGCTGAGCCCAGAAAGAAATGAGCCCCAGGGAGAGAGACAAGCTTTATGCCAGCCTATAGCTGAGATCAGAAGCTGGGACCTTGGAGCCTTAAGGGGAGAAAGAAGGCTGAACTCTTTCTGACATCGCCCACCATCTTGCTTCAACACGTGGCCAATGACTTTGAGTGAGGAAATACCTCTTATGGTACCTTGAGTTGGACTCTTTAGGGCCATGTGACTGTAAGCTTCTATCCCAAATAAATACCCTTTATAAAAGCCAAAGATTTCTAGCAGTTTGCATCAGCACCCCTTTGGCTGACTAATACAGACCCTTACTGATTTCCAGCTTCATTCCATTGTGGTCAGAGAAATTCTTTTGTATAATTTCAATCTCTCTGAATTAGTAGAGAGTTATTCTGTGACATAGCATGTGGTCTATCCTGGAGAATGATGCATGTGTCTTTGAGAAGAATGTATATCCCACTGTATTTTGGTGTAATGATCCGTATGTCTATTAGGTCAAGATCCTCTAACATATTATTCAAGGTCTCTGTTTTGTTATTGACCCTCTTTGAGATGTTCTGTCTAATGGTGATAATGGTGTATTAAAGCCCCACTCCCCCACACATAATTGTAGAGGCATCTATTTCTCCACTAAGTTTTTCCAATGTTTATCTCATGTATTTTGAGGCACCCTGATTAGGTGCTTAAATGATTATGTTCTTTCTTCTTGATTCATTACTCCCTTTTTAATACATAGTGTCCTTCTTTGTCTCTTACAATAGTTTTGCATTTAAAGTCTATTTTGACTGATATTAGTATAGCTACTCCCACCCTTTTTTGGTTATTGTTTGCATGTAAAATCATTTTCTAACCATTCATTTGCAACCTCCTTGGGTCTAATGTGAATTTCTTATAGATAGCATATAGATGGGTCATATTTCCTTATCCATTCTTCCCATATGTGTATCTTGATTGGGGAGTTTAATCCATGAACATTCAATGTTATTACTGTCAAGGAATTATTTACATTAGTCATATTTTCTTTAGGCTTATATATATATCTATTTAGTTTTCATTTTTCTTTTTATCTTTTTAGCTATGCTTACTAATAATTTTCCTTCTACACTCTCCTCCAACCCTCTCTCCCTTGTTTTTTCCTTTCAACCTGCTGAACTCCCTTTAGTATTCCTTGAAGGGTGAGTTTCTTGTTGACAAGCTCTCTTTATTTCTGTTTATCTGTGAATATTTTGAACTCTCTCTCATTTCTGAGTGCCATCTTTGCTGGATACAGAATTCTTGGCTGACAGTTTTTTTTTTTAGCATCTTAACAATGTCATACCACTGCCTTCTCACCTCCATAGTTTCAGATGATAAATCAGTGCTTCATGTTATCAAGCTTCCCTTGTTATGATGGATCTTGTTTCTCTTGCTGCTTTCAGCATTCTCTCTTTGTCTTGATTGTTTGACAACTTGATAAGTATATGTCTTGGAGTAGGCCTGTTATGATTTATACTGTTTCAGGTGTTCTGCACTTCCTGGACATGTACATCCATGTCCCTCAAAAGAGTTGAAAAATTTTCAGCCATTATTTTCTCCAACACTCTTTCTGCCCCCTTTCCTTTCTCTTCTACCTCTGGAATGCCTATAATGCATATGTTTATGTGTTTTGTGTTGTCATTCAATTCCCTGAGACCCTGCTGACTTTTTTCTATCTTTTCATCTATCTTTTCTACTGTCTGATTTCAGATGTACTATCTTCAATTTCACTAATTCTTTCCTCTGCCTGTTCAAATCTGCTGTTATGTGCATCCAGTGTATTTTTGAGTTCCTGCATTGTGCCATTCATCACCATCAGATCCATTATTTTTTTATGCATGTTTACAATTTCTTCAACATATTTCCCCACTGTCTTCTTAATATCCTTTATCTCTTCCTTCACTTCATTAATTTGATTCATGATATTTGTTTGTACATCCTTGATTAGATGTTCCACATACTACATCTCCTCCTGGTTTTTAGTTTGTTCATTAGATGGAGCCATATCTTCCTGTTTCTTAATATGGCTTGTAATTTTTTGTTGGTGTCTAGGCATCTGTTTATGTTGATGGGCTTATTCAGTTGGCTAGTTTCTCTTTCTACTCTAAGGTTTTAAATTTTTTATGGTAAGGTTCCTTTTTGACACTTGGCTCCTTTGATTCTATATCCTTGTAGTTGTCTGTTTTTCCCTGAAAAAAATATTAAGACCATAGAAAAAGAAATAGACAAGAAGAGAAAAAGAATAATAGTAATAATGAAAAAAAGATAGAAAAGGAATCATTCAAGAGCCAGGAAAATAAATAACGAGTGAAAAATCTTAAAAAAATACAAAGGAATAAGAAAAAAAAGGTAGAATAAAAAACAAGAATAGAAAAAAATAGAATAAAAGGCCAGAAAAATCAGAGAAGGAAGAGGAGGAGGAGAAGAAGAAATTGAAGACCAAAGAAGGAAAGGTGGAATGAAAGAAAAGCAATGGGAGAGAGAAAAACTGAAAGAAAGAAAGGGGAAAAGAACTAAGGAGAAAAATTAAGGAAAAGAAAAAATGGAAACAAAGAAAAAGAAAAGACAATAGAAAACAAACAAACAAACAAACATAAAACAACAAAGAAAAAACAGGTTTCCCTCTTAGGCCCCTAGGAACTGGCCCACAGGCTGCCAGTGCTCATCAATCAATCACCCTGCAGCCTGCCCTCTACAGGTAAGGTACTCTGTTTTAGTGAACAAAATAAAGAATTTAAAAAATGATAAAAAATATAAAATAACAGATCAAAAAACCTAAATTAAAAAAATTTCAGTCTATAAGTTCCCTGTAATAATGTGCTGGCTGCCTGCCTGACAACTCAGTGTATCACCCTCTGTATCCCCTCTCTTAGGAGGTACTGGGAACCAAACCAGGCTCCTCGTACATGTGAGGCAGGAGTTTCTACACTGAGCTATACCCACTTCACAGGTTTGGTAGGTTTCTGAAGGCTTATATGGTCTCCCCACCTCTTTTCCCTCAGACGAGTTGGGCTTTCAACAGTTTGCTATCTCTTCTGGCTTCCTTCTCTCTTGGGCTGGTTATGCACCTGTCTCCACCTACCTCCTCACTACCTAGTTCCTCGTTCTCCCAGGGCAGCTGGGTGTGACAGCCTGCCTGATCACATCCACCCTCCCCTCTTCCTGGGGCCACTTCAATGCCAGCTAAGTCTTTTTTGAGATTCCAATGGGATTCAGTTGGCCAAACTCACTGAAGAGAAGCCACTCTTCACACTTTGCCAGATCCTTTTCCTCACAGGGAGGAGTATGTTCTTTCCCACTCAGTTGACTGCAGGGAGCCAGGGGTTTTAAAGAGGCTATTTGGCTTGAGGGTGGGGTATATGTGACTTTCCCAGCCACAGGGGTGTGTAACTCATGGTTAAAATTTTGTTGCCTTTCTCACAGATAAATATTCTGTCTCATAAGAGAGATAACAGTGTTGGGTCTGAGTAAGCGTTTCATCAGTGGTTCCTATTTCTCTTCCTTAGCCATCAGAACAGGGGAGGCTTTCTTTGAATTTGCCTCCATCTTCCTGGTGCACACCTGTGGAAAATCCTTCAAGAGGGTATGAATGGCCCTTTATCTATGTCAGCATCCCTCTCTCCCATTAGGCCAAACAGCCTTTGGTTATTTAAAGGATTTTTCGTGTTGAATCTTCTTACCAGCTTTGTGGCATTCAATGGCAAAGTCCCAAGTTAGCAAATGCATAAGTCCTGCTTTTTATTGTAGGTGTCTTCAGGTTAGTTATTTGTCCTGAAACCTCAGTTCTCTGATAAACTCAAGAAAACAAGTTTGCATGTTTTTTTTCTTCCTTGTGGTAAAGGTGGGAGAGATGATATTACTAGGTATTTCTATCACTGAGTTGATACTGATGGCCACTCACATTTGCCTTAACTTTCATCCTAATATTGACTTTCCTTTTCTGTTCTGAATCTATCCAGTTTTTGAACTCTTGCCCATATGATGACTAGTAGGCCCCCTTATCCAAAGAAGGGAAAGACACGCAGATTTTCTAAAGATCTATTATTTTTTTGGCATCTATCTTTCCTGTGATGTTTCCACTCCTCACCTTGCTTTCTGGGTTACAAACAATAATTCATAATACCATAAATTTTGAAAACTTTATTTTTTCCAGTATTCAATACAAAGTAGGATGCATTTGTCATAAATGCAATTTGTACAGTTCTTCCCATTAAAGAGTTCACATTCTATTTGATAATATAAAGTACGAAACTCACCTGAGTTAGATAACTTACCCTTCAAGGTAATCAAATGCTCAAATGAGAGAAACAAAAGTGCTATTGGAACAGGAACTCGGTTTTATAAATACATAACAAAAATGTACTTTAAAAATATGTATTTACATTTGTATTTAAAATATAGATGCAAATATACCATATGCATGGATATATACTATAAATATAAACATATTAATATGGAGTAAAATATATTATTTTAAAATTTTTTAAATTTACCTTTCTCATGCCTGATTTTATATCTGTGATTTTTCCTTTTTGTTCCATGTGGAGTCTAGTGAGGTTATTTGAGACTCCTTCAGAAGGCAGATATGCACCAGAAACATATTAACCATCCATGCTTAAAACAAAGTTATTTTGAAACAAATGCTGGGATTATGTGACAATGGTGTGGTGCAGAAGAGTGGACTTTGAGGGACTAGTTTGAAAGCATACCCCAGAATTACTGTGATTTCTTGAATAGATGCAAGAGAGATGAAAGTAAGGAGGAAGGGCATTGTACTGAAGGTCATTTTGAATGCCCAAACAAAGACTTGATTTTGTAAAGACCTGAATCCCTTCCCAAAGATGGGAGGACATATCTGGCAGTGTAGCTCATATGTGAGTCTCTTCTTGGGAAAGCATTCTAGATGCAAGCTAGAGATAGTGTTGGCAGTAAAAATAATGTGATGATAACTGCTAAGGGTTTATAGATGCCCAATCATGTATATTTCCATAATCTTTTAGGAATATCATGGTATACAGGCCTTGCACATGAATACACGGCATCCTCAACACAGGCCTTCTTCCTGGGAACACATATGACTTTTGCAATAATGGCTAGCTCTAGGGAGAAATGAAGAGTAATGGGTTCAAGAAGGGTCATACAACAGCTGCAACTATGTATAACTATGTTAATAAAATTATTTGAAATAAACATTTCAAAATTGTTATCACTTGTTAAATCTGACTGGTGGAACATTGTTATATTATTCTCTGCAGTCCTCTGGTATGTTCTAAATATTTTATAATAAAGTTTGAGATTCCAGATCTATTTCCTGTTTCTGTTCCTGCTAAACTATGAAGACAGGTTTTCTGGTGATCTCTGATTTGGCTTGAAGAAAATACACACACACACATGCTCATACATGTACAAATATACAGGAATATGATTAGATTGCATGCCTTTTCTAATTAGCCAAAAATACAAAATCATATCCACAGTGATATGATCACATTAGGCAATAGCAGATTTAGCACTAACTTGGCAAAACTTCCCTCAGTTCCCAGAGTCGAAACTGTGTTACTCTCTTGCAAGGTTGGGATGTGAAAAGTTCAATTCTCACCATACCATTGCCCTTTTTATACATCCCTTATATCATGATTCAGGATATACTTCCAATAACAATGTATGTGTTTCTTTTTAAGAGATATTCTCTAACTTTAGGTCTTCCTCTTTCTTGAGCCAAGCTCTGAGTCTATTAGTTTATACAGAAAGTAGAGCCAGTGTCCAATATTCCAGAATAAATATCCCACCTCCAGGTTTTAGCAGTTTGGGAAACTCCTTTATAACACTGAAAATTAACAGGAAAAGTGATAGGCCTCTTCTCAAGAATTTTGAATGAGAAATTGGGTAAAAGGTGTTACCTTTTATGGAGAACAGTAATATTACTGAAGAAAAAAGTTTAAGAAATGGAGAAATCAAGTGTGTTTCGGACGTATAAAATACACAGTTAGATATAACCAGTGTTTGTTTGGAGACAACTTCTACCAGCTCATGAAAGCCAATGCCATAGGGTGGCTTGAAATTGGTCATTGTGGGAATATTTGCATGATGGAAATCAGAAAATGGAACTAATTGGATGAATTGGTCTTTTTCTTCTTTTCTTTTCTAGAGAGCAGGTTGGAATACAAGGAATGAAAAGCTGGAATGAAGTATGTCAAGGATGTCAGACTAGAGATTTAGATTTAAGAGTCATCTGTTTGTAGACTGCATTGAGATTAGGTGATGTTACCTTGGGAGTGAACATAGAGAGAAAAGAGGTCAAGAGACTGAGCTTTGGAAAGAAGATAAATAGTAGTCATTTAAGTAAAGGTAGAACCTGGAAAATCTCATATCCTGGAAGCAAGTAAAGAAAGAATTTCAAGAAAGAGGGATCAAACAACTATGTCAAATGTTGGTGAGACTGAGTACAATAGTGATTGAACATTAAAGTGTTGATTTTGGCAATGTGGAGTCATTGGTAAAACTTATTATGGTCAGCTCAGTGGTAAAATAGGGTGGAAGGGAAGCCTCTTTGGAATATGTTTAAAGAGAATGATGGCATTCACCAACCTCAATTGACTTTACCACTTCCAACACTTCTTCTAATACATAGACTTCCTTAGACTATTTATTTGCTTAATTATTTATTTTCTTTGCTGGCTTTTGCACTTCCTTTTTAAACATTTGCACTTAATGCAGGGAAGGTGATATTAGTAAAGAATGACACATTTACTAATATGTCCTCTGTATTCTTCAGCCCAGGCTTGCAAACAATATAAAGGTATGCGCACATGGGACATTTGTTAGAGTGAATTTCAATTTGGTTTGATAAAACATTTTTGTACACTGTTTCAGCAAATATTTGGGTAATAAGAATAACAATAGTGACGGAGACAAGTAAAACCAATGAGAATAATAAAAATTAATGGTTCATGCCTGAAAACATATTTTAAAACGGAGGTAAGACAAGTCTTTAGAGTTTAAAGTCTTATTTTGAAGTCTGATTCTGCTACAGTCTACTTGGGTGAGTTCAGCTAGCAGTTTAACCACTCTAAATATTGGTTTTCTCTACTACAAAATGTAGTTTACAATGTTAATCTCTCATGATTGTCATGAGGATTCAGTGGGATGGTATACATAAGGACTTAGTGTAGTAGGTAGGTAGCTAGTTAACTGCCTGACAAATAGTAGCTAAAATAAAAAGGAAGGATACTTTGGGAGAGTTGATTCTTTGACATGTCTATGACTGAAAAGAAAACAACTTTGTGTAAACACTGAGAGGTTGTTGGTTGGTGGAAGGAGACCATATTGAGAATGCTATAGACTCTGTCTACTGCTCATGCCTAGATACATGTTGAGCGATACTGGAGCCCTCATCTCTCTTTCTCTGATTTTATGTTTTCTCATCCCTGCAGGCATTGGGATAGTCAGGACTGGCTGAATTGGAAGGGACAGAGAGTCAGAGAAAAGGTACTCTAAATATTTGGTGAAGCACTTTGGGTCAGGACAGTATTTATTTAGTATATGAATAAAATCATAAAATAATCAAGATCAAGGACCTCTTCAACTCCAGGGTCATTCAACGTCATTTATCTCAAGCTAATGAATCGTGTGTCTTATTTAAAATATACTGAGATTATCTAGTCTGATCCCCTTTTCTACAATTGAGACCTGAGAGACCGAGAGGGAAAGTAACTAAGCTAGTCTCCCAAGTCACCTTGCTTCTTAGAGGCTAGACCAGATAATCTATGTGACTTGCTCTGTGCATTTTAATATAAAGAATAGAGTTACTTGAATCTCTCACTCTGAAGGACCATTATTTTTTTCTGTATATGGAATGGTATTAGTGAAGGCAGAAAGCATTATATAGATGTTAGTTTTAAGGCTTTATTTTTCAGTGGAGGAAATGAATGAATGCAGAGGAAAATAGATTGCTCCCAAATCAGTTAATGGTACAGCTGAGATCAGAATCTATGTCTCTTGACATTCAAACTAGGGTTCTGTCCACTAAAGCAGAACACTTATAGTATTCTGAGTCTCTGTAGGACATGTAATTGGACTCTGAGATGCTGTCAAATATTAAGAATGAATGGTTGCAAGTTCTTCATTTAACAATGGCCAGGACACTCATCTTGCTTTTCCACTCAAAAATATCAGTCTAGAGACTGACTCTGCAAGATTAGCTTCTAAAATATAAACTCCCTTGGCATGTAATCTTTTCTTTTGTCTAGTGAATTTAAAGTGACTTGGTCTAATGCCTAGAGCTTCCATTAGGTTTCCAGAAAATCTTCTTTGTTGCTTTGATAAAGAATAATATCTAGTTTACCCTGAAATATCTTTTCTTGTAGCAGGTTCTGCCAACAATTACCAGTTACAAATGCTGGAGAATACAATTTAATTGTGTGGATGGGATTCACTAGGACTTGGGTTGTTACATACTTATATCCTGGGGTGATAAAAGATTTTCTTCTCTCTTCAATAAATTTGTTTCTTATTATCTGAAAAGTTTTATATTTAAGATTTCTAATCCACCTTAGAGAAACAAAAGCCATATGTATATTTTCAAACATCAGTTCTGGATCTCTTAGCCTATTCTCTGCATTTTTCCAAAATTTGATTTAGCTTTTGTTAGAATGCACAATTTTCAAATCATGACAACTTTTTCTTGTTTTAAATGTTTTATTTTTGTAAGACTATTTATAATTTCTCTTAAAATTATTATGATTTTACTATTTTATTACTATTTAGATGTAAATATTAAATTTTGTGAACTAGTAATATATTCACGTGGTATCTCTATCTCTATAATCTCTTCTGTATATCTATACCTATACTTATATCTATATATCTATATCTATCTAATTTGTCTATATATTTGTTCCCCAAAGGGGTGCTGATGCAAAGTACCAGAAAGTTATTGACTTTTATAATGGGTATTTATTTGGGAGTAAAAGGTTACAGTTCCAAGGCCAAATCAAGGCAATAGTAAAGATGCTTTCTCACTAAAGTTAGCTACTTTTGGTCCCCGTGTGTTGCCAAGTGGTGAAGCAAGATGCCCAGTGTGGCAGTTTGAGATTATTTTGTGAATCCTCAAAAGAGAATGATTATGTTTATAAATTAATCTATTCCATTAGGTGTGAGGCCCTTTGATTGTACTAAATTCAGCTAAGGGGCCTTTGATTAGATTACCTGTTAAGATTAGAGCTTTTTGATTCAACTATGTCAGTAAGATGTGACTCAGGTTGAGTCCCCACCCCCTTTCTGGGTCTGATATAAATGAATACTCACTCAAGAGGACACATGGAAGAGAGAACCTTTTCATTTTTGATCCTGTCATGTGACAGAAAGGAGAAAGCTCAAACAGCTAAAGCCCTAGGGAGAGATGAACCATTTTGCCTGATAGCTTACAGCTGACCTTGGGAAGAGAGACCAGATTGATAAAGAAGCCCTGAGAGACAAGCCCTATGCCAGCCAGACGCTGAAATTGGGAAGAAGTGGAGCCTCAAGAGGAAGAGGCAGCCCAGAGGGAAAGGCAGAGACCAACCAGAGATTGGCCACCATCTTGCTTCAACACGTGGCAACTGACTTTGGTGAGAAAGCAACCTTGATTTGGACTTTTTATGGCCTTGTAACTAAGCTTTTACCCCAAATATATACCCTTATAAAAGCAAACAGATTTCTGGTACTTTGCATCGGCGGCCCTTTAGCAGACTAACATACCTGCCTCTCTCTCTGAGTTTTCAGCCTTCCCCCTGGGCTTCCCCTCTCAGGCTCAGCTGCTCTGTTTTCTTCTCGATTTCAGCTGCACACTGGCATAGGGCTCGTCTCTTAGGGGTTCCTCTCTCTCCTGGCATAGGGCTTCCATCTTTCTGTACCTTCTATACCAGACTTGGCCATTCTGCTCTCTTCCCTATTTCAGCTATAAGCTATCAGGCAAAATGGTTCATCTCTCCCCAGGGCCTTATCCATTTGAGCCTTCTTTCTGTCACACGACAGGAACATAAATGACAGAGCTCTCTTTTCCTGTATGTGTCTGTCCTTGTGAGGTGAGTCCATTTATATCAGATCCAGCAAGGGGGCAGGGACTCAACCTGAGTTACACGTTGTTACTGATGTGGTCTAATCAAAAAGCCCTCAAAGCAGTCTTAACAGGTGATCTAATCAAAGGCCCCTCAGCCAAATTTAATACATTCAAAGGGATCACACCCAGAGGACTAGATTAGTTTATAAATATAATCTTTCTTTTTTTGGGAGATTCATAAAATAATCTCAAACTGCCATAGTCTATAATAGTACATCGTAAACATACTTCTTCCTAAATTCCAGTCTTCATCCTCTTAGTTTCCACCCTCCCATCCTTCAAAAGGTATTCAAGTTATTGGGCATGTGTATCTCCAAATATTTGTTATAGAAGTAAATACAAATACATATTCCTTAGAACCCACAATTTTACAAAAACATTGTATAATAGTCAGCCAAAGGGGTGTTAATGTGAAATACCAAAAATAGGTTGGTCTTTATAAAGGGTATTTATTTGGGGTAGAATTCCACAGATACCAGGCCATAAAGCGTTAAGTTTCTTCTCTTACTAAAGTCCATTGCCATGTGTTGGAACAAGACAGCTGCCGACGTTTGCCAGGGTTCAGTCTTCTTGGGTTCCTCTCTTCCCGGAGCTGCGTTTCTCTCCGGGCTTAGCTCTTCTGGTTCCTCCACAAGGTCAGCTGTAGACTATCAGGTGAACGGCTCGCTTCTCTTCTCCTGGGGCCTTCTTTCCAACATCAAAACTCCATCATCAAAACTGCTTCTCAAAAACTACTTCTACTCTGTTCTCTGCCTTGCCTTTTATATTCGATCCCCACCCACCAAGGGGTGGGGCTCAACGCCCTACTGAAGTGGCCCAGTCATTGCCCTAATCATAACTTAATCATGCCCAGATTAACAGATCAGTTTACAAGCATGATCCAATTATAGTTTTGGAATTCATAATTACATCAAACTGCCCAACTGCAACACATTGACATATTTATACTTTTATCTGCACACTGATCTTTTCACTTAACAAAAGGCCTTGGCTGTCTTTCCATGTCATTTAATAAATAGCTTCATAATTTTTTAAATTAGCTTATTATTCCATTTTATAGATATAGCTTAACCTTCTTGATGGGCATTTGAATTGGTTCTATTCTTTTACTATTGGAAATTATGTTTCAAGAAGTAATCTTGTAATACAGTTTTGCTAGTGTATGAGTTGAGTACAATTTGCTGGAAATATAACTGAAGTATCAATGGAAAAACATTTCTAATTTTGATGCTATAGACAAATTGTCCTTCTATGGGGATGTGCTAGCAATATATTAAATGTCTATTTCCTAACAACTTTGATCACTGTGTGTTTTAAAATTTTGGGATTTTCTTAACAATCTGATAAATGAAAATAGTATGTCAGGCCTGTGTTTCTGTAGAGGATATAATAGGTTACAATAAGCCAATGCTTCCACAGCAACGATTAGAAAAAAGGGAAAATTTCAAAAATCATATTTTTAAGACATGGGGAGTAGTGGAAGCAATAAAGTCCAGATGAACTAAAATTTCATAGGATAAAGAATATTCCTTTGTAAGCTGATTGATGGCTATTTTCCTTCCCTGGCCATTTACTCATTCTGAGTGCAGGCTGAGAATCATGCTTGTGCAGGCAAGAGAGATGCTATGGAGGGTAAAATAACCACTGGAACTTCTGACAATTATAAAGGGTTTGTGTAACAGAATAAGTCCAAATTCATGCCTATTTTTCCCTAAGGAACACTTGTTTCCTTTTTTGGGAATCATGATAGTCTGGGTCCAATCTTCTAAAAGGCAGAATGAAATCTTTTGCAGTCTCATGAGATTAGGTGACAAAATCCTGCAAGAAGGACTGGGCCTGCCAAAACCACGCAGCTGTTCTCATTAAAACATGTCCTAAATTGTGAAGCTGTGTGGGTGCAGGAGAATAAAATCCTCTGGAGAACAGAACAGAATTCCCAACTCTCTTTTGGGGCTGAAGAGAGAGAAACCTGTTAGGCTCTACCAACAGCCCAGAAAGGCCATATCTGAGGAACTGAATTGAACCTGGTGTAGCCTGAGGTAGGGTTGCTTAGAAGACAAGCCAGCCATAACTGCCAATCAGAAGAAAAGGAGAGTCTCTCTATGGAAGGTGACATCAGGAACCTCCACAGTACTCTGCCACACTATGGATATCATATAGTAAAAAATAAATACTAGTCACATAAAGAGTTAGGAAAATATGAATAAAGAAGAGGTTTCTAAGAAAAAATAGAAACAGACCCATACATGATCCAGTTAGTTAATAGAAAAGGAATTTAAAATAACTATTATTACTAAAAAAGTAGAGGCAAATTTAGACAAAATGGATGAAAAGATAAAGAATTTCAACAAATAAAAATCTATATAAAACTCAAATGGGTACTGTAGAACTGAAGAAAATATATATCATCAAGAACTCTTTGGGTAATTTAATGGAAGGAAGGACACAGAAGAAGTCAGAATTTGTAAACTCAAAGACAAGCCAATGGAGATATACATAAACTGAAAGACAAAAATAAAAAGGAAAGGAAAATAGAACAAAAAAAAACAAAACAAAAAAAAACCCAGAGCAGGAATAGACACATGGAACACATCCTTAATGATAAAATGTGTGATAGGAGTCCTAGAAGGAGTGGAGATAATGGGTCAGGGTAAAAAAAACTTTGGAAGGGATAATGGCCCAGAATTCAGCAAAATTTATGAAGCCATCAACCTACAGAGTCAAGTAGCTCATTAAACTCCAAGAAGGATAAAATAAAATGTTGCCTACTATGGTAGTCTGAAGCTGTGTGTACCCAAAAAAGCATGTTCTTAAATTAATCCATTCCTTTGGGTGTGAACCCATTGAAAATAGGACCTTTCATGAGGCTGCTTCAGTTAAGGGGTGACTCACCTCAATCAGGATGGGCCTTAATCCTATTACTAGAGTTCTTTATAAGAGAATGAAATTCAGACACAGAGAGAACACCACAAGATGAGGCAGCCAGAAGTTGAACTTCAGCAGGACCTGTAGAAGCTGTCAAGTGCCTTGCCATGTCACAAATTAAGAACCAAGGATCCCCAGCAGCCAGCCCCAGAAGCCACAGTCTTCAGGCAGAAGCATCACCTTGATTATGCCTTGATTTAGACTTTTAGCCTCAAAACTATGTGCTCATAAATTCCCATGATTAAGCTAAACCATTTCATGGTATTTGCTTCAGCAGCCTAAGAAACTAAAACACCTGGGTACATTATAGCCAAACTGTTGAAAACCAGAAAATTTAAAAACAGAGAGAGAAAGAAAAAACAAAAACAAAACCACATTACATTAAAAAAACAAAACCCAAAACACCGAATATCAGAGTGAAGGATAAATATTCTAGAGGAAATTATGGAATCCAGAAGACAATCAAATTTTAAAGTAATGGAAGAAAGAAACTTCCAAACTAGAAATTTATATTCAGAGAAAATATCTTCCCATATGTGAAAGGGAAATAAACATTTTTTTCAGAAGACCCCATAGGACTTGAACTTCTCAAGAAAGGGTACCTAAGTCATCAGTAAGCTTATGGAATTATGTTAAACATAATTATTCATTAAGCAAATGCAAATTAAAGCCTAATAAGGTATTAGTACAAACTCATCAGAATTAATAAAATTAGACTGATGATATCAAATGTTGGAGAGGATGTGGGGCACCTGGAACTCTCATATATATTGCTTATGGGAGTATCAATTGGCCCAATCATTTCAGAAACTGGCAATATCTTTGCCAGGGATAAATATTGCAAATATTTCCCTAGGTTTCCATTAAAAATACCAAAACTTCTGGTTCTTTGCCAAAATTCTAGAACCCAAAGGCAGATAGCAAAGGATATATTAGCATCATCTTATTCAATCTTAACCTTAAACACACAATTTTTTCCTTGGTTTATGAGTTCTTTTAAAGGGACCTATCCTTTGTAATTTCCATACTATATTTTATTAATCTCATTCTTACAACACTTTTTCTCAAACATATGAATATTCACTATATCATAATAGCTAACTTTGATAGAGCATCAATTATATGTCTGAAATGTGTTACTTATTCTCATATTCTCCTTAACAAATATTCTAGCCACAGTCCTATGAGGTAGCTGCTATTTTCAAATTTTACAAATGAGGAAAATGAGACTTGTTCAAATTAAATAATGTGTAAATGCCATATAGCTTTTGAATAGCTGAAGCAGGATTTAAGATCACATATTTCCAAAAGATGTCATAGCAGCCGTGACAAAAATACTACAAGCATTTTGGCTTAAAAAATACTCCTTGCAGAAGCTGAATTGTGTGGCAAACAATATATAGAATTTGGAAGCAGCAGCTTATACTACAGTAGTGGTGGAGGAATCATATAAGCTTTGCTATCTATATATGAGAGTACTTTATTATAGGCTGTGGCAGTTTGAGATTATTTTATGAATCCCAAAATGAAATATTAACATTTGCAAACTAATCTATTCTTCTGGGTGTGATACCTTTTGATTGCATTAAATTAAGCCAAAGCAGCCTTGATTCGACTTCTTGATAAGATTGCTGTACGACTTTTAATTGGACCTAGTCGGTGATGGGTGACTCAGGTTGAGTCCCCACCCCCTTGCTGGACCAGATATAAATGGACTCCCTCATCAGACAGACGCAGGAAAAGAGAGGGCTTTGCCATGTGCCATAAAAGACATGCTCAAAACAGCTGAGATCCCTGGGAGAGATGAGCCATTTGCATGATAGCTTACATCTGAACTTGGGAAGAGTGTGGAATAGCCAATACTGATATAGGAAGCCCTAAGAGCCAAGCCCTATGCCAGCTTGCAGCTGAAATTAGGAAGAAAGCGGAGCAGCTGAGCCTGGAGGGGAGAGCTGAAACCTAGGTAGAGACTGGCAGCCATCTTGCTTCTGTACGTGGCAACACACCAGGATCAACAGCAGCTGACTTTGGTGAGAAAGCATCTCTGGTGGTGCCTCAGTTTGGACTTTTCATGGCCTTAGAACTGTAAGATTTTACCCCCAAAAAAGCTCCTTTATAAAAGACAACAGATTTCTGGTACTTTGCATTGTCAGCCCTTTGGCAAACTAAAACACAGAAACAAAGTACTTTTCATTCATTCATTTATATATTTAAAATATTTATTGATGACCTACTCTTGTTTAGGTACAGTTCTACGTATTGGGGATTCTGTGTGAAATAAATTAGTTCTTTGCCTTCGGGGACCTGGTATTCTAATAGCTGAGATAGACTAAAAAAATCAAACAAATAAACATATGATATAATGCCTGGTGGTTATAAACTGTGTGAAAGGGAATAAAGCATGGTCAAGGAATGAAGAATGATTAGATGTAGGAAATATTTTTAAAAGGAAGATTGGGAAAGACTGCCCAAGATTAAATGAATGTTGTACAAAAGCATCTCTGAGAAAAGCAGAATGTTTTCAAAGTCACACCTGTTAGTCCCTGTCCAAGAAGGCTTGGAGACAGACCAAAATTCAAGCAGAGAAGTTTATTAGATCGCCAGCATAATGGGGACCTGAAGTGAGACTTCAGCCCGCCCCCGCTCCCCAGGTTTCGGATGGCTTCTTTTGAGCTGGTGTAACTAGGTGGGTTTACAGAAGGGCCACATAGATGTGGCGTGCAGATATGGGGTGGAAGATTACTGACTTCTGCCCTTTTGGGAGAAGGTCTTGGAGAAGGGGAGATGGACATGTCGGAATGTCAAACAGGACACTTGATAATCTTGTGATAGTCTTGTGTTTGGTTTTGAGATTAGTACATCCTGTTGGATTAGGGACGGGGTGGGGGTTTGGGGCCATCTGTTATTGGGCAGGGGAGACCTGCCGGCGCCGACCGGGGTTGCAGGTGGGCTATTTTGCAAAATGGGGCTAACAACACCTGTTATCATGAAAGGCATATTGTGTAGTGGAGAGAATCTTGAGGCAGGGGGACAAGTGTGAGGCAGTGGGTGGAAAGGTGGGAAAAGAGAAGAATGCTTCTGGGATAATCCCAGAGAGATACATGCAGAATCAACCACACGACTTTTTTCTGAACTCTCCAAGCAGCCTCCTAGAAACATGGCTTTGTAACACTTCTTCCATTCTTGTCTCTAAATTTAATTTAAATCTCTGAATGCTTTAAACTATCTTGATGACTCTTGGAGAGGAGGAACTATGCCTTACACTTTTTTGTACTTAAACTTCTATGTGCATGGCAGTGAAAGGATGGAAAAATAAAAATGTGCAAAGATTTTGATTAAATAGGTAATGACACATCCATATGAAGGTGCATTATTCAAACTTTAATATTGTTCTCTAAAATAATATTTAATAATGGAAGAAATGATCAAGAAATAAAACTAAGTGAATAAATGAGAGCAACTTTTATGTATGGAATGATTCCAGTTTTCTCAAGAATTGTGTGTGTGTGAGACTGTGTTTGTGGTATAACAGTGGAAAAATAAATACATTGACAACTGCTATCTTTGTGTGGTAAGTTTATAAATTTCTATTGCCTATTTTTTAATGTTCTAAAGTTATTTAATAAACACATAGTACCTTTATAGTCATATATTGTGAAACTTTGTTGAAAAATACACCCAGATTGATAATTTAAAAAAACAAATGAACAAACACTTTGTAGCAAGAGAAATATAAATAACCCATGGGTATGTGAAAAATTACCTTCAGCCTCACTAGCAATGAAATAAATGTGAATAACAATAAAATAGCATATTTTTCAAAGTAGCAGTTTGAAGAAAATTAATAATCATACTGAAGTTTATTGAGAAAGCCTTCATGACTGGTGCAGTATAAAATTGTTTAATATTTAAAAAAAAAAACAATTTGGCAATATCAAGACCTTATGTTTATTTTCTTTCAAGTCTGTAAGGATCCTTCTTGGAATCTTCGCTGAGGATTTAATTTGGAATGCAAAGGTTGACCAAAGTTATGTTCACCAGAACTTTTTTTTTTTTTTAATAATAGCGATTGATGGTGACCTAAACATTCCGCATTAGGGGAATGATTCAATAAATTACACTCTATAGATATCACAAATATTATATATGTTTTTCCAATGGAGAAAAAATACAGAATAACCTTTTAAAAATATATGAACGTATTTTTATTGTTCCAATTTTGTATTCTGATTGGGACATGAACACATCAATACCCTGAACGTGATTATCTCTTCATGATGGAATTATTAGAAAGGTTAATGCTATTTTATACTTTTTTGGACTTCTGAAATGTGTAAAATAAACTTGCAAATGAAGCTCAAGGAAGTTAAGTGACTTGTGCTTAAAACCTAGGAATTTTTACTTCAAGGCCCCAGCTCTTTCTCCCATGTCATGCTGTATACATGACACAATGCTGCATCCCAAATCACATTCATTTACATTTAATTAATAAATAGATCTGGCTGTTTAATAAGGAAATTTTCTGTTTTCTCCCTGAAAACCCCAAATGGGCTCACCTGTTTTTATAAACATTCTGACTAGCACAATCTCAAATGGGCACATGATGCCTAAATAAAATCTTTTAATTTCAGTTCCAAACTACGCAGGTAATTCTCAATAAACTCTAAGGACTATTTCAAGACTCTCAGGAAAATACAAACTTCATATTTAATATTATAAAAGGCCTTTATGATAATTTTGGGGGTATTCTAACAGTTTATTTTCTGATTTTTTGTAAAAAATGTGTTCCTATAAATAATGTAGGTTTTTAAACATATTATTTTAGAAAAACAGAAAAATTCTATATAAACAGTAAATAAAATAAAATGTAATAAAATATAAATGTCTCAAACTTGTTTAGCGATGAAGGAAGGAGTAAGGATTAGAAATATTAGCTGTACGTATTTCTTCATTATAGCAAAAGGCTAGTACACATTTTAGCCTTGTCCTTTAAGCTCTGCTGCATTCCCTTTTCAAAATGGCAGCCACAGCTCAGCATCAGTTATCTCCTTTGTCTCTGAGAAAATATTCCATAAAAGTGATTCCCTGGTGAAGCCCTAGAAGGCTACATTGACCTGGATGTTACTGAGGAGGAGAAGAAAGATGGTAATCATCACCAGGTAAACAGAAGCACCATCTGGATGGGACTGGGGCGCCTCTGCAGACCAAAGGCAGCTCGGTCACCCTTTCATCGAGGATCCAGTCCTGACAGCTTTCTAATACAAACAGCCACCTGAAAGCATCACTGCCCAAACCCAACGGAGCTTTCATTCTGTGACTTTTATTCTGTGTGTATTTCGATGTCCAGCAGTTCCTCTCTCTGATGTCAACTTCTGAAACCCCTGACTTATGACCGCCATTAGGGAATTTGCAGCGATGGCTCAAATGATTTCTGAAAACCTGTGGCATTTGATGCATTCAAATCTTTCCTGGGTCTCTTGCTGTTCATCACTTCTCCATTTCTTTTTTTCCAAGCATTTATTTCCAAGCACTTTCCTCCATTCATAAATCTTGGAAGTTAAAGTCTCAAGTATATTTACATTTAAATGGAGTGCCAGACCCTTTTGGTATTTGAAAAAGCTTTTGAGATTTTTTAAATGAACTTCTAAAAGGTGCTTAGGTTGAAGCTTTGCCAAGAATAGGTGTTTTCCTAACAATGAAAAGCCTGGGTTCAATTTAAAACTACCGAGTCATTAATTCAGGACGAATTCAAGAATCTGCGATTGTTTTCCAGCTCCTTAGCCTCACATCCAAGGCCTTTGCTAGTGGACCCTTGTCTACTCTGTCAGGGTCATCTCTTGCCCCACAAGAGCCACTCTGACTTACCCACTCACCCTCTGCCCCCAGAGTCCCTCCCTGCATTTCCATGACTTTTGTCTTGCCTTTTACTGACCCTTTGGTCTGGAACATCCTGCCTCCACTCTTTGTCATCTGCCTTTTCAAAATTCACATGCTAATCTAAATATCACCTCCATCAGGAAACTTTTGTTTGTTGCCTGTGGATGATTTAGGACAGGGGTTCTTAACAAGGGGTCAATGAGCTTGAATTAAAAAAAAAAAAAAAAATTCTTGGGACAGGTTGGTGGGGTTGTGATATATTTATTACATAAAACACAGTATAGTGTGAACCTAGTAAGGGGTCCATGGTTTTCACCTGACTGGCAAAGGGGTCCGTGGAACAGAAAAGGTTAAGAGCCCCTGATTTAGGAAAAGTAAATAATCTCTAGAAATGCCTGATTTGATGTCTTACATAAACCCTAAGAAGCCATATAACTAAGG